>PVKA01001580.1:0-106194 GCA_004027165.1 Ctenomys sociabilis
AGCGAGGAAGATGACTAAGCGCATAGTGTCCTCGGACGTGACCAAGGCCGCCCAAGGCATGTTCGCAAGCCCTAGCCACATCCTGGGACCCAACCTAGGAGGTCATGGGGCAATCGGAGCAAGAAATGTTTACCCAGAGGGGAGAGAGAGAGAGATGGGGGGGGGGTTTTGCTGGAGTCTTAGTGGGATAGGGTAAAGGGGCAATAAGGGCAGCTAAAAGTCAGTGATGAGGAGCTTGGATATTACAACAGGCAGCCAAGTTAGGCAGTCTGACTAGGCAGTCAGAAGGGGCCAGGCCCTGGAGGAGACAATATGGAAAACGAAGTGACCTTGTGTGGAGAGCTGCCCACAGCCACACCTTAAAGACTGCGCTGGCTTCCGCCTCCCCCCCCCCCCCCCGGGGGGGTGAGTGCTCTCAGTAGCAAACAGCTTCTTATTTGGCTAAGGCTAAGACTATGGCATTGCTTCCCGCGTACCTGGACCTATCGGTAGTGCACACGTGGCTCCCCGCGATTGGAGGCCCACAGGTATTTAGCTATGAGCGGGCTTCCAAACAAAGGATAGAAAGAACAAAGGGGGAAGAAAGAAAGTAGGGTAGAAAGAACAAAGGGAAGAAAGAAAGAGAGGAGGAAAGAAGGAAAAGAAAGGAAGAAAAGGGAAAAAGAAAAGAAAGAAAAATCCAGTTTGTTAAGGGGCTGAATAAACTGCAGAGAGAAGAACTGGTTGTTGCGTCTTCCTTGCTGGCGAGGCCGTGCGCGACAACCTTGTAACTTTTGCAAGAGACAGACACTCCCATAATGGCTCCACATCTCAAAACCAAGACAAAAAAGAGGAAACACAGCTAAGTACTTCCTCAGGGATGAGCATATTCTAAATAGGTATCAGTCACCTTGAAAGAGCCCTATTGAGTCACCAGCCCAACCCCAACAGAAGAGACTCTGTCCTGTATTCATGCCCACTTGCAACATGACTCACTTCCCCATTTGGTACTGAATTTAATCAATTCTACCTGAACAATGGTGCTTCTAATCTCATTGGTTGACCGTAGTTTTGTCCCACCTTCTGCCACCTTTGACCTGCCTCACCGCATGGTTTTCCTCTAAAGTCCCTGTAAGAGACATCTTACTAGGGAACTACCAGCTCCGGCCCCCCTCCTATCCCTCTCTTGGACAGGAGCTTTCTTTCCCTCAATAAATCTATTTTGCTCATAATCTCCATTTGTTCCTAAAATTCATTCCTTGGTTTTAGAGAACATGAACTCATGCAGGTCAGGTCCAGAGATCATTTTTCCCTGTCATTTGGAGGTTCCCTGTATCATTTGGAGGTTACCCACCTGAGATTAGTTTTTCTCCGGTATCAGTGTGATTAGTGGCTACTGTATTACCAATCTGACACTGGTAGTCTTCCTAGCAGCACCCCCAGTCTGGGCAGTACAGTAGACTGCAAGCAAGTTGCCTACATTTTCACTCCAGTCAAAGCTTTATAGTCCTGAGTAATATTTTCTGACTTCTGCTCCCTGCATTTATTTATATATAAAAACAGCGGCCAGCTACTCAGTACTTTCAGGTATGACCCAAGGTACTGAGCATCTTGCATTTCTTATCTCTCTTCCTTCTAAGGAGATAATTGCCATTACTATCCTTATTTTACAAATCAGGAAATGGAGGCTAAAAGGTATAATAAAGGTTCCTTAAACCTAAAAGCCTCCAGGTGGTAGAACTAACACTAGGTCATTTAAATCTCAAAGCCTACACTTCAAGTGTAATCTTGCTGCACAACTCTCCCATTCAAAAGGCCTAGCCCCCCCCCCCCCAGTTTCTTCTTCAAGGGAAGGAATTCCCAGCTACAGTCAAGGTGCCAGGAATTCTGTATTCTGGATCTTCTACTTTCCTTCAGCTCTCAGCTCGTTTCAGATAAAATGATGTAGAAATCTTTTAAAACAACTTTTGCCAGATTTTTCCCCAGTCTGATATGGAAACATAATTCTATGCTCTTATTTATAATAGAAGCCATCCGTACAAAATGCACTCACATATTTTCATAATAAATGTATTTAAATTATGCATATACATTTTCCCTAGCATAATGCATAACATCTATTAGAAAGCCATTGTGATAAATAACATAACCCAAATTCCAACCCAAGAATGAAAGTTTGGTATGAATTCCAAACTGGAAAGCTGAATATCAGATTTACAAATTAGCGTTATGATAACAAAACCACCATAAATTTGCACTTCAGACATGTTTTGATATGAGCATTAGTTAATTAAATTTATCCATGAATTAGGTCTTAACATTCAGCCCAACCTGAGCCTTCAAACATTTTCAAGTAGAGTTTTCTTTGCATTTCTTTTTTGCCTGTGAAATGATTAGAAAGTCTCTTTGTAGGTTGGCCTAATAATTTAATAATAAATGACAGAATGTGTATTTAAAACTTCAACTGTAGGTTTGATAAATTTAACTACTTAAAAAGTTAAGGAGTTGTGTATAGTGACCCATGCCTATCATTCCAGCCCTCTATGAGTCTGACACAGAAGAATCAAGAGTTCTAGGGCAGTCTAGACAATATAACAAATTCAAGGCCAGCATGGACTATACATTGAGACCCTGTCTCAAAACATCAAATCAAATCAAATCTTAGGTATCTTGTAATTTGTAATACTGTTGTAGGCAGCTAAATTAGATAGAAATATTATAGGCAGACAGGGCCAGGCTCTCAAGCCAACAACAAAAAGACAAGGTGACATTGCAACTTTGGAAGAGCTTTGGGCCACACCTCCAAGACAAAAGTAAACAAATGTAGCCACACACTTCCCTAGGGATGGGCATCAGAAATTGATACTTTTTTTTTTTGTCTTTTTGAGACAGGGTCTCACTATGCAGTTCAGGCTGGCCTTAAGCTCACTTTGTAGCTCAGGCTGGTCTCAAACTCACAACAATCCTCCTGCCTCAGCCTCCCGAGTGCTGGGATTACAGGCATGTGCCACCATGCCCGGCTAGAAATTGATACTTTAAATAGGTATCAATCACCTTGAAAGAGTCCAGAGTCACTAACCCAATCCCCAACAGGAAAAGACCCTGTCCTGTATGCATGTCACTTGCTCTATGACTCACTTTCTTATTAGGTACTGGATTTAATCAATTTTACCTGAGCAATGGTGCTTGCATTGGTTGGCCATAGTTTTGTTCCACCTCATGCCCAGCTATGTGAGTTACCATGTTTTCCACCTTAGACCCACCTCATCACATGATTTTACTCTATAAAAATCCTTGGATGAGACAGTTTCCCAACGGCAACCCATTCAAGCCTCTCTTCTCTACTTTTCTCAGACAAGAGCTTTCTTTCTCCCAATAATATATTCTACTGTTAACTTCCATTTGTTTCTAAAATTCATTCTTCGGCTTTACAGAACATGAACTCGTACCAGCTACCTTTCAGGTTGGGAGTTTCATTCCCCTATATCAATACTGCTACCAGGGGCCAGGAAGATGGCTCAGTAGAATAAGTGCTTGTCTGGCAAGAGCAAAGGCTTGAGCTAAATCCCCAGTTCCGCCAAAAAAAATATTGCTACTATATTTAATGATTATCACTTAATTATATATTTATAAGTTACATATAGACATCACCAGCCTGAATTTTTCTTTCTAGACAAATACTTGCTTTTATAACTTTTTCTCCTGTTACATGTGGTCTTTCATTTTGGCATACTGTATTTTTCTCCTGCTAAGTATTTAGAAATTAATCCACAAAAGTATAAAGTCATTTTCATATATTTTGTGAAAATCATCCCCCAGTTATACAGACTAATGAAATAGATAGTCTGCAATGATAAATTTGTAGCTAAGATACTTATTTTTGGGGAGTCAGTTCTGGAAATTTTGTCCTTGGCTGAAATGCAGCAATGATAAACAGACATCGAATTCATCATTTCCAAGGGAAGCACCGTCCAAGAGCTCTCAGTCCTCTCTAATTTGTTCCCTGCAGTTAATCACATGCAGGTGTTGTGCTCAAGGGTTATGACCCATTGCCTGTGACAATTTGGTCAAGTGTCATCTGTGATTTATACTGCAGGTAGGAGAAGCAGCCACCCTCCACCCTATGCTGGAGAATATGCCCAGAAATTACTGAGTTACATCCACTCCCTTTTGATTTTATTTTTGCCTCTGCCTCCCAAGAAGGTAGGAATACAGCTGTGAAACACTAGCAGTAATCCACTTTTTGTCACTATATGGAAATTTACATTGTGTAGAATTTTATATATCAAAATCATACTAGGTAGTCTTTTTTTCTCATTTGGTATCTTTTACAATAATTATTTGGATATTCGTTCATATTTTGTGCATATGAATAGTTAATTTATTTTTATGTCTGACGAATACTCTATGGGGGTTGTACCACATTTTATTTCGCCACATGCCTGTGGATGACCATTTCAGTTATTTCCAGTTTTTATCTCTTGGAAACAATGCACCTGTGAACATGCATAAAAGCCTTTTTATGGACACAAGCTTTCATGTCTCTGGAGAGATTTTGTAGTTGTAGGGTGGCTGAGACAAAGCTAAAAAACTACAAGATTGTTTTCCCAAGGATTAAGACCATTTTACATTCCAGCAAGCATCAGTCAGTGTAGTGGTTTTCTCATCGCAGTCTTAATTTTCATTTCCCTGATACTTTTGAGATTCAGAACTTGTGCCAATTTTGCAATTCTTACATCTTCTCTGGTAATGTGTCTTTTTCAGATCAATGAACTCTCTTCTTTCTTTTGATTATTGTTACCTACTAACAACAACATTATTTTATCAGCTCACCATTCTGCAGTGAGCTGGCTCAACAAAAGGTTTTAGCGGAAGTTTTAATAGATAGGAGTTATGAAACATGAGAGGGCTCACCTCTTACACAGTAGATTGGAAGAAGTCACTCCCAGACATGTTCAAGTGGTTGGCAGAACTCAATTTCTTGCTTTGGAGGACTGTTGCTTTTCTTCCTTTGGTAAGCTGCCCACTCTATGTGAAAATCAGCAGCAGCATATGAAATGCTCATACTTCAAATCTATGATCATTCTCTCTCATTCAAAGAGATGCTTTTGTTTTCTTCTTGTTGAGTTTGGAGAGCTCTTTATTCTACGTAAAAGTCTTTGTTATGGATATAGCTTGCCTATGACTTGTCTTTTAGTTCTCTCCCCAAGGGCTTTCACAGAGAAGTTCTTTTTTTATTTTATTTTATTTTATTTTTAATTCATTTATTTATTACAGTGTCTCGCTACACATCACGGATTCTTTTTCTGCGGGGATGGGGGGTCAGCTCAGCCCGCCCTGGGGGGAGGGGCTGGCATGGCATGTGGTGCTGGGGCTCGAACTGCGGTCCCTGAGAGGCGCTTTAGAAAGCTGAGCTATCTTGCTAGCCCTCACAGAGAAGTTCTTAACTTCTGACTAAGTCCAGTTTATTTTTTTCTCTAGAGCATCTTGTTTGTATTGCAACTAAGAAACAGTTGCCTAGACAAGGCCACAAAGATTTTCTCCTATTTTTCTCTAGATGTCTTCTAGTTTTGAATTTTTAAAGTTGGGGCTGTGGTCTTTCAACTATTTATTTATTTATTTATTTAGCAGAACTGAGGATTGAACTCAGGCCCTTGCTCTTGACAGGCAAGCATTTATTCTACTGAGCCATCTCCCCAGCCCTCTCAACTTTGTTTTTCATAAATGGGATGAGATGTGATTTAAACTTTTTTGACCTTGCTTATCCAGTTGATTCAATTTGTAAAAAGTCTGTATGTTAAATTACCTCTGTATCTTTATCAATTGGAAGGAACACGTAAGTTTGTTTTGAGTCATGTAGTTTATGCATTGATCATTTTGTTTTATGCTAATATCAAACTGACTTAATTGTCATAGCTTTATAAAAAACAAAGTTGGGAGTACAATTCCTACACTTTCTTCAAAGTTGAACCCTAAATCTATTTAATTATATTTAAAATTATACTTTCATTTATTATTATAGATACCATTGGGCTCTTATTTTCTTCCATCTCTTCATTTATTTATTTCCCAAGTGTACTTATACATAGAGTGTGACTATGCATGCATAGGCACTGAAGTTTATGAACATGATTATGTCTGCTCCCCAAGTGAGAATGTCAGTCAGCTTTGCTGTCCCTGAGACATGATACTCAACACCCACAACTCTTGAAAGAGGAAAGGTTGAATTTAGGTCACAGTTTCAGGGGATTCAACCTTGTCACTGGCAGGCTTTGAGGTAGAAACATCATTGCAGAAGAGTTTGGCAAAGCAATGTTGAGTGCATGGCAACTGGGAACAGAGCAGGAAAGCATAGCAGAAAGAAAGAGATGAGAGTACTGATAGGAAGTCTATGGCCCACCCGACAAACCCAAACTGCTCCAGCAATCACCTTGACAATCT
The DNA here is from genome assembly GCA_004027165.1 of Ctenomys sociabilis. Taxonomy (NCBI): domain Eukaryota; kingdom Metazoa; phylum Chordata; class Mammalia; order Rodentia; family Ctenomyidae; genus Ctenomys; species Ctenomys sociabilis. Next base: position 6,421 of record PVKA01001580.1, read on the forward strand.
CGCTGACAGCCCCACTTTACCCACTGCAGTGTGTGTCTTTATATGAAATGTAAAACACACATTTATAGGCTAATATATCAGTTAGTAAAATACATAGGGTGGGAGTAAGGTACGTGAGTGTCACCTCTTCTAAACCAAGAGTCTTTTGTATTTCAATATGTATTTATCTTTATATTCAAAATGGGGAATTTATTATATTTATTACAAATGACACAACTCTTTAACTTCGTTTGAATTATTGTTCATATATGGATAGTGTTAGTCACTAGTGTTCCTAATATAGAAGTGATTTCAGTGGAGAAGTTTTCATTTATTTGTAGTATTTATTTTTTTATTTTTTATTTTTTATTTATTTATTTATTTTTTTTTTTTTTTTTCTTTTTTGAGACAGGGTCTCACTGTGTAGTTCAGGCTGGCCTTAAGCTCACTTTGTAGCTCAGGCTGGTCTCGAACTCACAACAATCCTCCTGCCTCAGCCTCCCTAGTGCTGGGATTACAGGCATGCGCCACCACGCCTGGCTCTATTTGTAGTATTTAATACTCCCTCCTTTCTCTCTAGCACATTTGTATCAGCAAAATATGTTTCTGTCCTATCCTCAGTTTTACTTTTGGGGATGTTTCATAATCAGCATCCTTGGAAACATATTAGGGTATTTAAAACTTATATATAAATTACTGATTCTTAACAAATAGCATATATTATTGTGTGTTCTGGTCAATTTTAAGACTTTTTTTGACATTAGCTCAGGGTTAGTGAGCTGGTCAATAATTACTTACCACCTACTTAACAGGAGTGCGGCATAACAGAGATGGGCTGATTCTGACCCAGAGTGAATCTCAGGATGGATTTTTTTTTTCTCTCTATGGCGGAACCAGGGATTGAACTCAGGCTTGCGCTTGCCAGGGAAGCACTTATTCCACTGAGCCGTCTCCCTGACCCAGAGTGAATCTCAATTGCAATTTAGGGGATTAACCATCTTTTATATTTTGCTAGTAATGAAAAGAGTCACATGTGCATTGCTTCCAACTTATGCTGTTGGTTCTAGGCAGATGGAAGGGAAGTGCTAGACCATGAACAATTCAACAGCCATAGTTAGGTTTTTTTTTTATTTGTTTTTGATACTAGGGATCAAACTCTGGACTCTGTGCATGCCAGGCAGGGACTTATGCCACTAAGCTGTCCTCTGGGCCCATGGTTACAGTTTTTCACAAACAAAAATGTATGCAAAGTTCTAAAAGCTACTGATTTTTGAGAATATAAAGAATTTAGAACATAAAATATAGAAATACTATTAGAATGGCAATAAATTGCTGCAGAAAACACTAAGAAGCTGAGCTTCAAGCAAGAAATGGACTATCACTGTTGGAAGTTTTGTCTCCCAATCTAATGTAGACAGCCAAGCAGGGAAAGAGATCATTGTGCACAGACAGACATTAAAGAATACCTTATTACATTATTTTATAGAGATTAAATAGTACATTGTATACACAGAGGTATATCAATTACATTTCCTGTCTGTTCATATTATCATGATTACCTCTTAAGGGACTAAGGATATAGCTCAGTGGCATAAGTGCCTGCCTGGCAAGTGCAAGGTCTCAAGTTTGATACCTGGTACCACATACACACAAAAAAAAAAACAAAACACAATAGTCTCTTATAATTATTTTATAAAGAAATATCAGGTAACAAAGAACTAAAAAATTGGCTATCCATCCCTAGAAAGTTTTCAAAGTTCTGAAAACAATTACTCAGTAACAGCCAGCCAAAACAACAATCAAAAGTTTTTAATATACGGAGATAGTTTTGACTTCTAGAGATCTAGGATAGTAAACACAGTGCTGAAAGTGATTGCCAAAGTGTGAACACAGTGGAAAGGGGAATTCACAGTTCAGCCAGGATGGTGTTCCAGTCAGGCAACGAGAAAAGGCTCCCAAGATTTGTTGTACAGTAATGTATGTGGTTATCACTGTTTATCAACAAGGCATTATACGTTTTTTTCTGCAATAAAAAGATCATGATAAAAAATGCTTTTTAAGTGTTCATTAATGAAAACTTACAGTATTCCCTTTTATGATATTTTTCAGTTGTCAAATATGAGTGGAATTATAATTTGTTATTACCTTGTTTTTCAAAGTTACCATGCTAAATATATATATTTTAACTTGTTTGTTTTTTGAGACAGGCTCTCACTTTATAGTTCAGGCTGATCTTGAATTCACTACATAGCCCAGTCTGTCCTCTCTCAGCCTTCCCAACTAACATATCTCTGTAATCCCAACACTTATTTCAAGAAGCCAATATTGAAGAATAATTTCTATAAATTAGAAGGAGGTATTTAAAATAACGAAGGTTGATCAGTTGGGTCTCTCCTAAAGGACAGAAGCAGGGCAATATTAGAAGACATTAAAATCAAAGTGTTTTCCTAAATGTCAGCAAAATAGATTTTTCACCAAATGATTTTATTAAGTCATTTTTTTTAAAGCACTAGAGAGGCTGAGACAGGAGAATCACAAATCGAAGCTGTGTAGCAAGACCCTGTCCTAAATCAATCAATAAATAAATGATTGAGAAACTTCTGGGGGCCGGTGAGATAGCTCCATAGACAAAGTACCTGTTTAGATAAGCACAGGGACTAGGGCTCCACTCCAATCATCACACGCTGCACAGGCTTCACCCCCAGGTGCACTGAGTTGACCCCCCAGTCCAGGCGTGGTGACCCACACCTGACATTCCCTTGTTGGGAAGGCTGAGGCAGGAGTCCGAACTATTTAGTGAGATCTTGTACCAAATAAATTAACATAAATAAATAAGTCATTTTAAAATCAGTTAAGGGAGTTTTAAATGCTATTTAAAATAAGAATTTTTAAGGGAAATAATTAGTAAACATTTCTATTTCTTATGATTGACTTCTTACCATTTATTATAGAAGTATAGAGCTCCAAATGTAAGTAACTACATAATTCTTTAACTAACTATAAAGACAAAATTGGTAATTTGGAATCTTAAAAGCCATTCAGTGTCCGCAAGTGTAGGCAATTGACTATACCAGGTTGTTCGACTTAAGAGCAGGCAAATTCTGCCTCATTCTTTTGTAGTTTTTTTCTATGAATTTTTTTTTTTTTTTTTACTTTTTTATGTATTTAGTATAGGATGTACAAGGACTCACTACACAGATTGGACTCAGTGATCCTTCCTGTTTTTTAGACTACCAAATGCTGGGATTATAGATGGGTGCCACCATGCTCAGTCTCTGAAATATTTTTAAAGTATTTTTAAAAGTATTTTTTAATTTTTTTCTGTGAAATAGAATGTCAGTGCTACTGAACACCAATATGAAATGTGAAAATAATCTAGAATATTTTCTTGGACTTAGATGAACATATTTCATTTTTCTTCCACTATCTTTCATTCAGAAATTTGCATTTTCACAGAATTTATACATGGGTCAACTTAGTTTCATAATACAGATACTGGTTTTTTTTATATTTTTCTGAGACAAGTTCTATTCTGTAATTCAGGCTGGCCTGGACTTACTTTTTTTTTTTTTTTTTTTTTTTTTTTTTTTTTTTTTTTTTTTTTTTTTTTTTTTTTTTTTTTTTTTTTTCTTTGCGGAACCAAAGATTGAACTCAGGCCCTTGCACTTGCCAGGGAAGCGCTTATTCCACTGAGCTATCTCCCTGGCCCTGGCCTGGACTTTCTATGAAGTTCAGGGTGGCCTTGATCTTGCAACCCTCCTGCCTCAGCCTTCCAAGCACAGGATTATATACATGTGGTATTGCTCCTGGTTCATATTTTCACATTTGATACTAAAAATCAACATATACTTTCAGACATTCAGCACTGTCAAAAACTGTTCACGCTACAATAATAACAGAATCACAGCAGCTGCCCATATTAACACATAGGAAAGGTATTCCAGAAATCTTCAGAGGAACCAATTTTCCAAAGTTGATTTATGTATTACTCCACCTGGAATACACAGTGAAAACTTAGAGGGCCGGGGAGATGGCTCAGTGACATAAGTGCTTTCCTGGCAAGCACAAGGGCCTGAATTCAATCCCCGGTTCTGCCCAAAAAAAAAAAAAGAAAAAAAAAAGAAAAGAAAACTTACTTAATAATTTAATGCAAAAGTTTATCATATATCCGTTCAAAGTGTCATTACAGTAAAAGTTAAGCTATCGGTATTTTGACCAATGAAATGAAACAATGCTACTGCCGTGTGTGCATTTAAAAATCATTTGCCCTTCTGTGATGCTATTTTAATATTGTTCAGCGTATGTCTTCCTGTGTGTCACTCACCTGTAGTCACTAACGCCTTTTCCACATACACAGGCAACCTCAACTGCAACCAGAAACAATTCTCATCAAGGCAGAAAAAAGTGTCAGGAAGCGTAAGCACCTGGAGCCCCAGGCCCCTTGTGCAGCCCTGTCATCTGCCTGCGGAGTCGCTGGTTTCCCCCGCTCCAGTTGCTCTGGCTGAGTCGAGATGTCCGCTTTGTTTTCCATCCCTGTTCAAAAGCCGTCTGGCTTCGGAGCTTTTCCCTGCACTCCGGCCCACGTGGCTGCCCTGACATCCTGCCGAGTTCTCCAGGCCCCTCTGTGGAGGCTGAGCTCTGTTACCTGGACCTGCCTGCTGCTCAACCCGGTCTGCTCTCTATCATTTCTAGCCACAGATCCATCTGTGTCTTGACTTCTACGAGAGCCCGACGGCTATGAGCTCCTCCGGCTGTGTTTCCATCCAGGGGATTGAATTTCCTTGGATAACCAGCCACTGGAACTAAGCCCGAGTGCATCACATGTCTTTGGACCCTGTAGTTGGATGACAGGCGACTCCCTTCATGAAGTCACCCAACAGCTGGGTGTAGTTTTTCCTTTAGCAGTAACTGCTTTTTCAGCACCCTCAGCCGCATCCTGCTGCCCAGGTTCTGAGGGCCTCGCTTTTTTATAGGCTCTCATTTGCTATTCTGTCAGTGCTTATGGACTTACTGCACCCTCCTCAGTGACTACGGAAGGTGGCTGAAGGACATGCTCAAATTTGTACTTTTAGGGCCCATCCTAAGATGTCCACTCTGTAGTCTCTATACTGACAACCAACAGTCCTTGACTGGTTAAAAACTTGATTTTTTAAAAATAAAATCAGACGTATTTGGTAATTGAATTTAGTTTAAAGTATTTATACTTATGACATGTAATTTAAATCTGCATGTTAATGACTATTTTAGCGGAAGTATAATTGCATTTGAAAACAAAATAATTTAAATGTTTGACCTCTTACATAGTTTTTTAATGAAAAGATTCAAATTTTAGACACAGCATTTAGCTTATTAGTATGGTCCAAAAATAAATTATTGGAAAGTCTTGATTTTAAAATTTTACATTGAAATGAATATAAGAAAATAAATAAAATATTTAATAATATATATAACTGTTTATGAGTTACCAAGATATAATTAGCCCCTCAACTAAATACCGATCAATAGTAATTAATTCAGTTTTGGCATTTTGCCAAACTTAAGTCAGATATAAAACAACTTTAAGCATATGTACTACATTTCCTGAATTTGGTATGAAAGTATATTTGTCATGGAAGGAAAGAGCTGGTTTAAAAGACATCCTTTTTTTTTTTTTTTTTTTTTTTTTTTGGTGGTACCAGGGATTGAACTCAGAACCTTGAGCTTGCCAGGCAAGCACTTATTCCACTGAGCTATTTCCTCAGCCCTAAAAGACATCTTATATAGATCTCTAGACGCTTTCATCTTGGGCTCCACAAATGTTAGCAGCAGGCCTAAGTTGTATTTTGCAACACTAGACCACAAAACAATATTTACATAAAATTGCAATAACTTTTCCCTTAACTTCTCTCAGTTTGAGCTTTTGTTATCTGTGTTACCATAGTCACCGATAACAAAAGCTTTGTTTAAAATTAGAATTGTATTTTCTAGACTTGTGTTCCTGTGAACCTCTGACAACTGGCATTAAGGGATTTTTGTGCTAATTTCTGAAGACTGTCCTAGGAATATTTGTTTTGCTTGATTCTGCTATGGAATCTAATATTCAGGTGAGAAGAGGATTTCTCTTCGAGGGTAGGCCTTACACACTCGAGTCAAAGAAATGCTGTGACTCAGGATGTGATACAGGTGGAAGGGTTACGTGTGTGTCACAGTCTGCGTATCCTCATTTCTTGGCAGCCTTCTTGTCCTAAAGAAGAAAAACCCAAGGAACAGCTGAAATCTGTTTCTTATCATCATATTTTCCAGAGAATGGAGCAAGTCCTCTTGTCATCTGTTGGCTCAGCGTTCATCTATGCCATTGGCTCTGTGAGATTTCCCTTGAGATAAAAATGTTGAAAGACGGCTTCATTCCCTTCGTGTCCAGTCCTCACACAGCACCTGCTCTATAAATGCACATTCTCAAGGATGATTGTAAATTGTCTAATTCTCAAGTCATCTGTTTTAAAATTTTAATTTGTAAAGTAAAAATACTTTAATACTTTTACCATGTAATAATCCAACAATTTCATCTGCTTTGTTATTTATCTTGCTTTATGTATTCTAAGCAAATCTGGTTTTATAAACAACAAAAATGGTCTTATGCAAAGCATGTTTTAAGCAAGTTGTTCACACATTATGCTGGGTACTTTTTCAAATGACCCTGAAGTGTGGCAAGTCAACTTAAGGATAGACAGAGGACGGACTGACAGAAGGGAAGGGCCTTCGGTCACAGTGAAGGTATGATTCTGTGGAGTGATATGTTCCTTCTCCTGGAAAGAAGTGTCAGCTGCAATATCCTAGCAACATGGTAATATGGTCAGCAGTGTGTTGCCTCCCTGAATTCTTCAGCTTCTGTTACACCCATTGTGCTACCACACTTCCTGTCAGGGCCACTTTGCTGTGTTGACATGCCAATTAAAACAGCTGCTGCTTCTGATGCATGAGATGCTGACGTCAGGACAGCAAAGTGACCTTCCCATATATCACCAACCTGGGAACTGGAAATTAAAAGCTCAGTTTGCAAGAGATAAATAAATTTATTGCATTGCTTTGAAGTATTTGCACTTATTGGAATGCATGTCCTCACTCTACTACAGCTTCTCTATGAATTTGCCAAAAAACAACCTCAATCTATTATATTTATTTTGAGCTTTTAAGATTTGCCACACATTCCAATTAGAACAGATAAATCCACTCACTCCTTCTTGGTGTTTACATGTAAGACAAAGTGCTTTTGCCAGTTGTGTTATACATATAGAAAAACAATACCACAAAACCCACATGCTGAACACTTTTTTTTTTTGTAAGTTTAACTTGATTAAATTTTTTTTAAATTTGTTTAATTTTTTATTTTATTGAACTACAAATGTCAATCAGACAGTTTCAAGACACCTTAAAAATACAGATGTGATAAATTAATACATTGCAAACTGTTTTCATAATGTTTTGGTATTGTACAAGGTGCATACATGATGTTATATTTACAGATATTATTTTAGCAGATATCTCTTATCAGTGAATTAAGAGTGTAGCTGCTCACTTATCTTATTTTTTATACCTGAATTATATCAAAAATTCAATAATTATTTTCCTAGTGGTTGTCCATTGTCCATAGTACTAGAAGCTGACATAATATCCTGTCCAACCACCATTAGTGCAAATCTTGCCTCTCATAGAATTATGTAGAAGCACAGCATTATCTATCCCAACTGTACTGTCTATACACATACATCATGATTTTTTCTTTCTACACCCCTTCCTTTGTCTACACCTGTCAAAGGTGGGCACTCCATTGTCATTCAACTAACTTAGGTGCTTGAACTCGACACCACAATCCAACACAGTCCAGCATTCTACAACAATAGTGAGTTATTCAAAGAAGTTGTCGACCATAACCATTTAGAGCTCAGCTTAATATTATGGCCCCACGATGTATACTTCATTTTTATACTTTTCTGCTGGATGGTTAAGACCTAGATAGATCAAGACTTATATACCAACACATGAACTTTATATTTCCTATGTGGTCAGTGAAGTCCTCTCAGAGTTTATCTTGTAGTCCTGTACATTATTCTGTAGTTCCTTTGTCTGCGTCATCCATGTGGATGAGTCACGGCCAATGCTTGACCAGTTTGATCTCTGTGAGAGCTTGAGAGAAAGTTTTCTCTTCATGTGACTCTCCCCAGGCACACTATAGAACTTCAGTCTCTTTCCTCTGTGGCTCCATAATCTCCTTGTTCAGAAAATTTGGGGCTCACCTGAGTTTCATGATGTTGCAGTACAGGTTCTCCTATGTCCTGAGTCTTCGCTGACCTTGAAAGGCTAGGGCCAAAATGTTGGCTGGCCTTGTGGCTCTTCTATTTCTCCAACTCTGACTTGTGATCTTAGGTTGTTAACCATACAGAAGAAAAGCTGATTAATATCCTGCAGCATATGCCATTCACTTTGCCTTACCTGACTCAACTGATTTTACTTGTACGTTTCCTTTTGTATTTCTGCTTTTTGCTTGTTATACTAGGGAGAGTATATGATATTTACACATGTGTGTCTGCTTTATTTTACTTATGAGTATATCTTCAAGTGGCATTCACTTCAGTATAAATGCTTCGAACTTATCATTCTTTTTTTATTTTTATTTTTTTGTCTTTTTGAGACAGGGTCTCACTATGCAGTTCAGGCTGGCCTTAAGCTCACTTTGTAGCTCAGGCTGGTCTCGAACTCACAACAATCCTCCTGCCTCAGCCTCCCGAGTGCTGGGATTACAGGCATGAGCCACCATGCCCGGCTGAACTTATCATTCTTAATAGCTGTGTAATACTCCATTATATAGAAATACCACATCTTTTTCAACCATTCTTCATGTGGTGGACATCTTGGTTGTTTCCAAGATTTTTCTATCACACATTGCGCTGCTATAAACATAGGTACACATATATCTCTATGATACAATGTATCCAGATCCTTTGGGAAAATTCCCAGTAGGAGGATAACTGAACACTTTTTATGAGCATGCTAATGTGTTACCTCAATCACCGTTCCTGCCTTGAGGAGCACAACAATTTTGCTTTCAAACAAATATGCTTATCATCAAAGAATCTTGACCTTTTTTGTTTAAGTACAAGGTGATCTATATCTACTTTCTAATTCCAGGCAGAGAAGAAGTAAGAACTTTGTTTTGTCCATAGTTAAACTATATAAATTGTTTGACCTTGACCTTTCCTCTACTATGTACCTGAACATCAGGATTTATTTAGAATTCAAACAGCTAAAATATTCAAACAGACTAAAGAAAAATACAAAAAAATTTCGTACTCTATGGCTAAGGCAAATTCTCCCAAATTGGGCTGGCACATAGTGCATGGTAAGAGCTGGTTGGACTGAATTACTTTCTCCTGCATTTATCTCTACAGGAGGCAATTTAAAGTAAAGTATCAATTTAAACATTGATGTTTAAAGGAAAAACTTGGTTTCTATGATAAAGTCGAACTTCATAGCATATGTTAAATTGTTGACTCTTAGAAAGTGATGAGTACCAACAGCAGAGAGAAATATGTTACAGTCACTTATTTATATACTCACTCAGTCTTGCTATTTTTATTTATTTATTTATTTTTAGTGACTAAAATGTAACCATAAACCAGGGGGCAATGCATTCCTTTCTCTACCACCAGATGCTGGTAATAGCAGGACTGCTCTCAAGGAGGAAGCTTGTTACTTCGTATAGGATCATCAGAAAACAGATGGAGAGTGAGTATGTGTTGCATGTCCTGCTGACTTTTAAAGCAAATAAAAGTGAATCTGTCTTTTCTGGGTTTTGATTCGTAAACAGTGATCACTCATAGTGAGTGTTGTATAGCTTCAGAAAGGTGTAATTAAGATGATATGGGAGAGGCTAGTCTCTTTTGTTGTGGTAGACAAATTTTGCTGGAAGTAATTGTCCCACCATTTAGTGTATAGTGAAGTTAGTTATATGTCCCAAAAGTATGGTGTCAATTGGAGTTTATTAAATATTCAGTCTACCATGTGTTCCTGGAACTTTCTATTTATAAAGTGCTGGATATAGATGGAAAACAGCATAATCTCTGACATTAAGGAACACAGGAATAAAGTGAGTAGCGTTAACCCTCTGGTATTTTGCCAGGCCTCTAAGAACCTAGACAATTGATCTACAGTTAGCCAACAGGTGACCATTACATAAGAATTTATGGTGATATCCATCAAATGGGTTAACAAGTGTCTTAGTGTGCTTGGGCTGCCATACAAAATAGCATTACTTGGAAGTTTATAGACAATAGACATTTTCTTCTTACTATTCTGGAAGCCAAGAAGTCCAAAGTCAAGGCAGATTCACTTTTAGATGAAAGCCTTCTTCTTGGATCCCAGAGTGTCTTCTTACTGTCTCCTTGTACAACATACAAGGGGATGAGGAAGATGGCTTCCTAAGGCCTCTTTGCACAGGTACCAGTTGCATCAAAAGTTTGACTCTTATAACCTAATTACCTTCCCAAATCTCCATCTTCTAATGTTATCATCTTTGGATTAGGATTTCAACATGCAGATGGTGGTGGAGGCAGGAAAATTTAGTAAACAGCAACAAGATTTATGCAAATTCATGAATCCTGTCATTTGACATTTAAATCCTCGGTCTTACTCTTCAATAATATTTGGCATTCTCTCTATTTCTCATGAACAGATTTCTGATCTCTTCTAATGACTTAAACATGGCATAAATCTCTCTCTCTCTCTCTCTCTCTCTCTCTCTCTCTCTGCTTTCATATTACTTATGTTCTTTTCTCCTACCATTACTATCCACCAATAGGTGAAATAACCAGGAAAGAGCCCTCACCAGAGCTTGTGCATGCTGCTTGGATGTTTGACATCCCAAACTGTGAGCTAAACAAAAAATTTAAAGTAAATGAAGTTATTTTATGCTAGGTATTTCATTATATTGATGTACAGCTGACTAATATGTGAATCTACATGGCTTTGAAAAATAAAAGTGGATTGGCGTGGTGGCAGGCACCTTTAACCCCAGCACTTGGGAGGTTATAAATAGGAGGTTCACTATGAGTCCAATCTACACAGTGAGACCCTGTAGACCCTGTCCTAAAGTACAAAATAAATTTTAAAAAATAAAATAAAATAAAAAAGAAAGAGGGGCCGAGGAGATGGCTCAGTGGAATAAGTGTTTCCCTGGCAAGCACAAGGGCTTGAGTTCAGTCCCCCATTCCTCAAAAAAAAAAGAAAGAAAGAAAAATGGAGATCTTCATGCTTAGCCTATCCTGGTTGCTACAGATAATTCATTGCTAAAGCCTCTGAAAGTTCTTGGAATTTGACAGCCCTCCTTCCACAACTGGAGCCCAGAAATCTCATTCATATTCAAACATCAGAATCAAGTGTTCAGTGTTTCAAGATTCACTAAACTCTTCCCTAAGTCTTGTCAGTTTCCTGAGGTACTGCAACAGAGTGGGAGTGGTATGAAAATAGCTGAGAATTCTGACCAGCCCCATGAGCTTGGAATCTTGAAACTTGTAACATATACTCAAATCTCTGAGTTTAGATACAAAGAGGGGTTGTCCTGTGCCCCACAAATTTCTCTTAAGCCCAATTCTCACATCTAAGAAAGATATAGAAAAAAAAAAAAAAGAAAGATATGGAAATTTTATCAAAGTAAAGCATAAATTGTACTAATTCATCATCATTTTCTTTCTTTCTCTGAGGTCTAACCCTTTGCTTTTTCTTGTTTCTTTTTCATTCCTTTTTCACAGTAATTTAATGCTTGCTAAGAGTCAACCTCACAGAACCCTATATAGTACAATACTATTAATCCTACTAAAATCTTAAGAAACTGGGCAGAAAGTTAAATGAAGCAAGTCATAAATTCTACCTAACAATGTCAAAGGAAATATACTTTAAATAGAAAGAAATGGTACTGTGGAATTTAGACTCAGATTTACCAGGCAAATTCCTACACAGTGAGCCACTTCGATCACGTTCTATAGCCCCTTGCATTCCTACTATGTTTGTCAAAATATTGAGTAACTTACTTGAGTGGGATTTCTTTTGGATAATAAATAATACAATGGATTGTGAATTGCTTTGGAAGTTTGAAGCACTTACAGATAAAAGATAGGTCATTCTATCAAACTTACAATTCTAGTAGTTATACATCCAGATTGATAAATACTTGATAGTGATCAGTTGAACCAATAAGCTTATTAAGATTTCCCTGGAAAATCCACAAAAAGGAATCTATGTTCAGAATAACGTGGCTCTGACCCCTCACTAGAAGTCATATGAGGGTATCAGAGCATCAGAAGCATAGAGGTAGAAGACAGCAGTATGTACCTGGGAAGATCTAAAGATATAGTGATTCTTAGCAGAAAGAGAAATATATTAAAATCATGTTCATTGCTCACAAACTACTAAAGAAAGGAGACAGAATTTAAGCATGGTTGAATGTCAATTAAGAAATAAATAAAGACTGAATTGAGAAATCATCTCTGACCAATTTATGCACATTAAATTAACATTTAAAGATCTGAGGATCCTAAAGAGCAAGTTACAGACTACAAATGAGAACAGCACAGCAGAATGATCTATGATTGTACACACACACACACACACAAAAAAAAAACACAAATAAAACAAAAAAGACCCTAAACTCGGGATACTGACCAAGAAAAGGGAGCGTTTCCAGGATACAATCTCAGGCATTATTTGAAAGCATGTGTTAGTATGCAAAAAATTATCAATAATGTGCCTCTCTTTCCTTTGAAGTCCAGCCCAAATGAGAAACTGTAGACACAAGTCAGAGAGAGACTGAAGCAAGACCTTTTTTTTTCACTAATAATAGTATTTATTCATTTTAATTGACCACTTCCTAAATTCTTTGTAGGGAAGAATTAAATCTGTATCTTGACAATGCTTTGAGGTGTGTCTTGTTACTATCCCCATTTCTTTGCTAAATAGAGACAGATAGGGGCTGGGGTGGACAATTATGGGAGGGGATGATGTAATGAAAGAGACACAAAGCAAGGGGCAGACTGGCCGTGGTGTTTGTTTCATTTTCAGGTCTTTTTTGTTTTGTTTTGAATGAATTAGTAAACAAAGTAGCTCCCACTCCAAAATATAAACAAAATCCCTGATCATAGTGATATCTACAGAGATTACACTCATTTCAGCAGTACACATCCATACTCATTTGGAAGGCAGCTATGCTCACCACTATACCACCAACGCAGGCACACATCCATACTCATTTGCAGAGTTCTAGCGATAAGCTAGTAATCACTACATTTTTTCCTAAGGCCTCTATTTATTTTTTTTTTATTTTTCCATAATTTTATTGAAGAACAAATAGAATGACACAGTTTCAAATCAAATTAGTAGAACAGATTCAATAATTAATACATTGCATATTGTTTTCATAGTGGTTATTTGTTGTACAAGGTGTAGACATGATATTCTATCTACAAAGACTATTAGAGCAGATGCTTCCATTCACTGAATTAAGAGAATGTAGCTGTATACCTATCTTTTTTTAAAGCTGAATTATAGTACAGTTTTATTTTTTATTTATTTATTTATTTATTTATTTATTTATTTTGTCTTTTTGAGACAGGGTCTCACTGTGCAGTTCAGGCTGGCCTTAAGCTCACTTTGTAGCTCAGGCTGGTCTTGAACTCACAACAATCCTCCTGCCTCAGCCTCCCTAGTGCTGGGATTACAGGCATGCGCCACCATGCCTGGCTCTTATAGTACAGTTTTAATAATTAATACTTTTTACATTGTTATCTTCCTATTGGTTATCCATACTACAAGAAACAGATAGGATATCCTGTCCAAACACTACTAGTGCAGATCTTTCTTTTCACAGAACTACGTGAAAGTACTGCATATTTTGCTGTCTAAGGCCTCTGTTTAATCTATCGTTTCTAACATGGGTAAGGAGGCAGAATCATCCAAACATTCAACAACACAAACTTTGGCACACCAGTATTTTTTAACTCAAGAAGTGTGGCTTCATAAGCAGGCACTCTTAGCCTGTGTGCTCTGAGGGAACCTGGAAAATTTAATTTAGCCCAGAGGCCAGACAGAACTCAGATTATAGGGGCCAGGGAGATGGCTCAGTGGAATAAGTGCTTCCCTGGCAAGCACAAGGGCCTGAGTTCAATCCCCGGTTTCACCAAAAAAAAAAAAAAAAAAAAAAAAAAAAAGAACTCAGATTATAGCTTGCTGCTGTACTTATACATTGTAAATTTAGGCCTATAGAGTATCCTGAAAAAGTATGTCTGAAGTTAATACTCTCACCCTCACAGAGTAAGCAGTCATTAGCACAAGACTTACAATGAGGGTCTTGTTTTGCTCTTATAATAAATAAAATGCTTCATAGGGCCAGAAAGAGAGCTCAGTGGACTAAGCGCCCTACTTACGCAAGTGCAGGGACTGGGATTCGATCCCTATCTCCACATGCTGTGATGGCCCTGCCCCCAAGCACACTGAGCTGGCCACTGAGTCACGGTGTGGTGGCCTATAATCCCAGCACTGGGGAAGCTGAAAACAGGAGCATCACTGCGAGTCTGAGCTGCATAGTAAGACCCTGTGCCAAATACATGCATTTAAAACATAAATAAATATATTAAATTAATAAAGTCCTTCTTAAGAAAAAGTATGTGTGCCTCAAACTGCATCATGCCTGGAGAAACTAGAAGGCCAAATGCCTGAGAGATTACTATTTCCAAAACATCTCTGTGTCATTCTGAAGCAAGGCTTTGAAGAAGAGGTTTGGTCTCTCTGGGGCATTTTTCTCTTCCTGTCAGTGGGATACAGATGCCTGCGAGTATAAGGGACTTCAGAACCATAGATATTAAGATGCATAGCCTCTGAATCACTGCCTGGAAGAAATGCATCCACTCAACAAACACAGCAGTGGCAAGCTTTCATTGCAGCTAGAGGTCTAACGGCTATTGGAGCTAGCCCTACCCTAACTGAGCCAGAAATGCCACATGTGGACACCAAACTTTAACATTCTATCTTTGCCCCACAAAGAAATGGGGATTAACAAACATCAGGTTGTCTTCATTATACCACCTACCTAAGTTTCTTTTTATCCTTTGTAGGGACAAGCCAGTGAGAATGTACTTAAAAGAAGAAGAAGAAAAAGCAGAAACATTTAATCCAACTTCTCTAAGAGGGAGAAGTACTATTTTGAGGCAGAAGTGTGAAAAGATAACAATATTGGTTTTCCCTCAAACAAGGCACTATTGTACTTATTTGAGAGATGAGAAAATTGAGGTACAAAGAGGTTGAGTAACTTGTCTAAATTTGCTTCTATTTATACTTTTATTTGATATAATTTGATTACATGACAGGGAAACAAATGTTTTGAAAGCTAAAATGTGTCAAATGTGAACATAATTATGGAGATGTGAACACACATTCATGTACTAACAACCTGAATCAAGGAAGAAGGTTTTTAAAGAAAATGCCTTTGACAGTAGAGGTGTAAAACAAAATACAATAGATTCGCTCATTTCATCTCCATACTATAAACACTAATCAAGGTTAAATGTTTAACTATGAACTGCTTTTCTCTCAGAAGGAACATCTAGCATAAATAGTAAGAAATTAGGGATGACTGCTTGGTTTTGAGGAATAAAGTCAGGTAACAGAGCAGCCCATTTTTTTTTTTTTTGTTTGTTTGTTTGCTTGTTTTTTATATATATAAATTCAGAATCTCTGCCTTAAATTGGGTCCTTACTCCCAGGCTAGTATTAACTCATACCTGGATGTCATCCTGGGAATGTAGCAAAGATTCTAGATGTTCCTGTGGCCTCTGAGAGAGGCGTCTGACTCATCATATCAGAAATGCACCAAAGTCAGACAGTAGCAGGCTGCCAAAGTATTAATTGAAAACATGAACCTCCCCGTCATGTGTGCTCACCACTCTGCTCCTGTGTACGTAAAAATCCATGTCATCATGAGAAACAATGTGGGATGCTTTGTGACAGGGTTGGCAGTGGGATGAAGACAGCTGCCCTCCGCAGGGCGTGTGCTTCCTTTCTGTAGTCAGGACGCTCCAGAAATCTCAGGCTGCATGGAAAGCAGCACTAAACAGAAGAGGTGGGAATAGCTGGAGCCCTGTCTGCAGGTGTTCTCCGTGGCCCTCTTTTCCTCTGTGCTCTCGCCCCAGGCCACCACACCACACTTTACTTGTATCACTGAACAGGAATAGGTGACTTGGAGAACTGGTTCCCCACCATCCCAGTTCCTTCTTTATCTCAGTTACTATATATAACTAGTTACTTGACATTTCCACTTGGTCATCTCAAAGGAAGCTCAAAATACCCATATCCCCAACTAACTCACAAACTTTTTCATCAAAGCCCCCTCCCCTAGTTTCCCGGGTCTGAGGAAATTGCATGGAATCCATTGCTAAACATGAAATACCAGGAGTTGTCCTTGATAATCTTGTTTATCTGCTCATCTGCAACTGATTCTATACCAAATCCTGTTGACTTAGCTTCTAAACACATCTCCTCAATCTCTACATATAAACCCATCACCCCTTACAACACTGGGTTGAAGTGACACCCATCTTTCATCTGGCTAAATAAGGTGGTCTCTGGCTTATCTCCACACTTCCATGCTCCTATTCGTTCTTCAGATTGTTAATGTAACAGCTTATTTAACATATTTACTATACCCAGGCCCCCAATGGCAGTAATTCCCACTGTTATTAGGATTAGATTGATACAAATCTCTTAAATAGTATTTGAGGTTCTGCATGATCAACTACTCCTTTCCAATTCCTTTTTCCTCCACATCCTGCAGTCACAATGACTTCAACCTCCTGATGTTTCAGTTTCCCATGTTTGCTGCGGTTCCCTTAGCACAGCACCTGGTATGCGGTTTCCATTGTCTAGCATATTCTCACGTGTATCCTCATTCCATGGAGTTAGCTGCTGAATATTGTGCAGATCCTCAAAGAACTCTTCCTAAACAAAGACTTGGTATACCTCACTGACTTGAACAAAGTGCCCTAGCTTCAGTTCTGACAGCCCCGTTCTCACATCTTCACAGCATTTATCTCCATTGCCATATATTTATACCTGTGAGCGCCAATGTAGAAATAATTGTCTCTGCTTTTAATTAGGATTTTGTCCCATAATGCTTTGCATAGTCTTTTCTAGGAGCTTTTTTTTTTTTTTTTTTTTTTTTTTTTTTTTTTTTTTTTTTTTTTTTTTTTTGGTGGAACCAGGGATTGAACTCAGGCCCTTCCACTTGCCAGGCAAGCACTTATTCCACTGAGCCATCTCCTCAGCTCCAAGTCTTTTCTATAAAAGCTGTGCACTAGCATTTGTCAGGGTACATAGCAAACGATGAGTGGAATGCATACTGGTGGCACCATGATAAAATTGCTTGATGGAGCTCTCTTATTCTAACCGGGACATATATTAACAACTGAATAAAGACTGATATCTTTTCCCTTTTTCTTTCTTTGTTTCTGATACTCTGCACATATCTTGGACCCAGAAAATTTGGATGAGAACTCATATTCAACTACTTTGTAGTATAATCAGGATAATTTATTTAACTGTTCTCTCATTTTTCCCATCATATAAGAATATTACTGATGTTTAAATAATTAGATAACTATGATATCTGAATAATACTGTGGGATCACATTTAAAGTTGTCAATAAAAGTGAGTCTTTATTAATATTATTTTTCTGCTTGATTAAGTCTGTTCTGTGGTTTCACAGTTTGACTTGGTTGATCTTTCTAGTAAAAGTCTGAGTTCCCTCTTCTCCATTCTGCACAGATACCTCAGAGCCACAGCCTGGGAGATGACTTTGGCTGTGTACACCTGGGTGTGCTGTGGACTGTTTGCAGAACTTCCTGCATAGCAGCATGTGATGGCCTCTCAGATCTGAGCACAAAGGAAATGCTGTAGGACCTGCATCTGATTCTTGTCATAGGTATTTGCATTACAACTACAGATGTCTTGAAGACAAACTAAAAGGTTTTCAGAAAATGAAACAATTTTTTTTTTTTATGCCTCTCTTATTTTAAGACACATTCAAGGAAACCTAAGCACCTTTAGCAGATTTCTGCCTTGTCCTTCCTTTTACGCTATTCTTTTTAGGAGGTAAATTTAAAGCACTGGGCGCCTTTGGCCCAGGCCAGAAGCTCTGCGCTCACTTTGCTGCTCTCTCGCACCCCTTGAGCCTGTTGTGGCTATCTGTTCTCTTTGCTTGGCATCCCTGTGCCAGTCTCTCCTGTCATTTTGGCATAGCTTTGGGAATATCGCTGTCTTCATTTCAAGTACAAGATTCTCTCTCTCAGGAAGTGCTTACAAGCATGCCAGTCTCACCAACCTGATGCTTCCCAGAGATCCCATGGGATCTGTGCTGAGATCTGCGTAATATTTCTAGCATCGTTCTGTCATGGCTGGATTGTTTAATGGCAACAATACTTACTGAGGGCCTCCCATTTGCCAGATATGGGCTTTGATTATCAAATTCTCCTCTAATCAGGGGCCTGGGACCAGTGGCTAGAATAACCAGGTGACTGACCCTGAATAAAGCATGTCCAACTACACATGTATCTTAAAGGATTGTCTACATGTATAGCAACTCTGCAGCTAGAAATTTATATTATTTTTCAATATACTGCTATAAAAGAGGATACCAAAAACTAAAATCCACAATAGAAACCAGTGGTTTTATAATCTCAGTAAGGGGCTGTCAGAAGGAAGAATAGTTCTATTAAAAAAATTATGGGAAAAGCAGTGACATTAATTTTGCATGTCTTCCATTACTGTGTTTGCAATCTGTTATGTTTTAGATAAAGTTCTAGAAAAGCTTGCTCCTAGTTTGTATGCAGCTAGCTTTAGTGTGCTTCTCCAGAGGAAAAGAATAAGGAAAAATCAAATAAATATGCCTGTGCACAAGGAAAAATTAATTTGGCTGCCAAAGGGAAAATTATCGGGTTGTAAGTTATTCTCTAGAAATAACTTTTGTGGAATCAAGGCTTGATTTTTTTTTTTTAATGGATTTCCTTGTTGCAGGGTCTCACTATGCAGCTCAGACTCCTGGGGATTCTCCTGCTTTAAGCCTCCCCAGCGCTGGGCTCACAGGCATGTGCCACCACTCCTGGACTCTGGCTGGCTCAGCCAGCACTGGGGGTGGGGCTGGTCTGGCATGTAGTGCCTGGGATTGAACCATGGTCCCTGCTGGCCCTACAAGCCTAAACTTATCTAAGCACTTTAGTGCACTGAACTATCTCTCCAGCCCCTGATCTTTCCTTTTCAAAAATTATTTGATCTTCCATTGTGCCTTTTGTGGAGAAACTCAGTATCATGAAAGTATCGAAGTACATAACCATTAAAAGCCTTAAGTTGTGAAATAAAACTAAGGTAAAATATCAGAATTTTAGAGGGCCAGCGGGGGCCACAGGTTTAATTCCTGGGCTGCCATGCCCCAGGGTACACTAAGACTTTCGATTGAGATGGGGCATGGTGGCATGCCACCTGTAATCCCAGCTCTCGGAAAGCTATAAACAGGTGGATCACTATAAGTCTGATCTAGTAGTGAGACCCTGAACATCCTGTAGACCCTTTTCTAAAAAAATGAATACAAAAAAATAAGGGTTTTAGGACTTTAAAAAGAACCTAATGTATCATAAGTCAATCCGATCTGCCATGTCATTTATATTAAGAGAAAAACATTATTTCTATTCCCTTCAAGCAGGACTTAATCTCTCATCTTTACAGAATCCAGGCATACATAATGGCTTCAATTACACTTGGCTGTCAAGTCAAAGCAGCATGACTTCAACTAAAAATGCACCATTCTGGACTTCTTCTGGTGGTCACTGTCTCATTAAAGGTCTCCATCAGCTGTGAAAATTCAGGAAACATAGATGGAAATCTAGGGGCCATTCTTCACAAGTCTCTTTCCCTTATCTTTTTTTTTTTTTTAAATATATTTAGTGCAGGGTCCACAGGGTCTCACTGTACAAATCAGATTTATAGTGGTCCTCTTATTTTCAGCTCCCAAGCACACCATACTCAGTCTCAGTTACCCTCTCAACACTCCCCAGGGATGAGGCCAGCACAGCAGACCGGGTCAAACCCTGGTCCATGCACCTGCTTAAGCACACTCTAGTCACCTAAGCTATCTGGCCAGCCCCCTTATCATTTTTTAAAAAAATGTAATTGGTATAGGGATTATAGGGTATACAGGGTCTCACTATGTGGATCAGAACTATAGTGACCCTTCTTGCTTTCAGCCTCCCAAGCACTGGGATCACAGGCTTGCACCCCCCACCCACAGTCTCAATCTTTGTCTCAGCATGCCCTGCGAGAGGAGTTGCCATGGCATACCGGGATCAAACTCACAGCCCCCGAGTCTACCTAAGCAGGCGCTTTAGTCCACTGAGCTATCTGGCCAGCCTTAATACAAACTGGTGGGTTATTTTTGTTTGTTTGTTTGGCTTTGCTTTCATTTTTTCTGTATTTAGGGAAGGGTCTACAGGGTCTCACTACGTAGATTGGATTGGGATTACAGGCCTGTGCCACCATGCCCAGTCTCAATCTCCATCTCAGTGTGTCCCAGGGGTCGGGCCAGCACAGCACACCAGCAATCGAACCCCAGGCCCTTATCATTTTTTTTAAAAAACAATGTTCTGAGAGTTTTAAACATCTTCTGAATGTTTCTTTATCTTTACTATCTCTATCATAATGAAGGCTCTACTTGCCTTGCCTGGGTTGGAAATCTTCTACCCTGATAGATCCCTGTCATGATGCTTTCTTACACACCATCTTTTCTGGGAAAATGAGAGCTATTATTCAGCATCACAGTTTATATTCGTTTCTCTGCTGAAAATCATTTGTTACCTCTATCATGTCAACAGGTTTGTGTAAAATGAATGAAAAATCCTGAGTGACTCCTCAGATTACCTTTTATTTCTTCCTTTTATTATACAATTTAGTTTCATTGGTTTCTAAATTTTTCTTTCTTTTACTTTTTCATTTTATTTTATTGAAAACTAAATAGCAATGAGACAGCTTCAAATCAGATTAGTAGGAAAGATTCAACAATTAATACATTGGCATTGTTTTCGGAATGGCTTTTTGTTGTACAAGGTGTATGCATGATACTTTATCTACAAACACTATTAGAGCAGATGCCTCTATTCAATGAATTAAGATAATGTAGCTGTATACTTATCTTATTTTTTAAAGCTAAATTATAGTGCAGTTTCAATAATTAATACTTTCTATCTTGTTATCTTCTTAATGGTTATTCATAGTACCAGGAACAGACAGGATATTCTGTCCAAAGACTATTAGTGCAAATCTTGCTTCTCATAGAATTACACATAAGTACTGCATATTTATCCTAATTGTACTGCTTATACAAGCACAGAATGGTTCTTCCTTTTATCCCCCCTTTTTTGTTTAGTCCAGTCAAAGATGGGTATTCTATTGTCATTCAATTATTATAGGTGCTTGAATTCAGGGAAACAATCCAACACAATCCAGGATTCCACAATAATAGTGGGTTATCTGAAGAAGTTGTTGACTAGAGCCATTTACAGCTTAGCTTATTATTATGGCCTTATTTTGTACACCTTATTTTTATACTTTTCTGCTGGATGGTTAAGACCAAGATAAAGCAAGACCTATATAACAAAAAATGTAACTTTTGTATCTGATGAAGTTGGCAAGTCCCCTCAGAGTTTATCCTGTAACCCTGTACCTCACTTTGTAAATATTTTGTCAGTGTCAGCCATGTGGATGAGTCATGGCCATTGCTTGACCAGTTTACTCTATGTAAAAACCTGAGAGAAAGCTTTCTCTCCATGTGACTCTCCTTAGGCACACTATAGATCATCGATCATATTCCTCTGTGGCTCCATAATCTCCTTGATCAGAAAATTTGGGACACAACTGAGTTTCATGATGTTACAGTACAGGTTTCCTATGTCCTGAATCTTCACTGACCTTGAAAGGCTAGGGCCAAAATGTTGGCTGACCTTGCAGCCTTTCCATTTCTCCAATTTTTGATCTGAAAACTTAGTTTGTTAACCATCCAGAGAAGAAGCTGATTATTACCCTGAAACATGAATTTTTCAAATGTGTTCAGTCCTGTGACTGTTGGGATTTAGATAAAAAATGTTCCCTCAAGAATTTCATGTGCTTAGAGGTGGGGCATGGCTTGAAGCATGTTTGGGGCATGACAAATAAAGGCATATTCTCTTTTGTTTTTGGTATTTGGTACAGAGTCTCACTAATGTAGCCCAGACTTGTAGTGATCTTTCTGTTTTAAACCTCTCCAGTGCTGGGATGACAGACTTTGTAGAACTATGACTGATTTCAGTGGCTGGCTTAGTGTACCGCCAGTGAGACATGTGGGGCTAGGGATCGAACCCCCATCCCCGAGCTTGCCATGTGCTTAGCCTGCTGAATTATCTTGCTGGCTTTACAAGTTCTTATCCTTACTTCCTCCTTTTCTTTAGTTACTATGAGATAAGCAGGTTTTCTCTACCAAGTTCTTCCATCATGATTTTCTGCCTTGGATCCAACCAATCATTAACTGAAGCCTCTGAAAATCATGAGCTACACTAAACCTTTCCTCCTTTAAGTTTCAATGTCAAGTATTTCCCCCAGAAACAGGAAAAATGATTAATTCACATTTTAGTATCGGGGTTGAGTTGTTGCTGTGATACTACTACATGGCACAAAAGCTGGATTTCAAGGAATAGCTGTAGCTCAGTCCCACAAGTGACTTCTGACCATCAGTAAGTGTCATATTCATTATCCATGTCCACAACACACTAGAACTTTGTGCGATATCTTATCCCCAAACTGTCAGAAGTGATGGTCATTTATTTATCATTCCATCATTTATCTTATGTTTTATTCTTAGTATTTCTTTACTATCATGAAAACTTTTTCTTAGTTCAAATGTTTTGAAACATTTAATTTTTAATTAATTAGTATTTAAATTTCTGAATATTGCTTAATCTTAATTTTGTTTTACGATTTATACTATATCTTTGAATTACAATTTATCTGAAAGACATCATATGCTATCTTCTCCTAGTATTAGAAACTTTAAAAAGTATATTTCCATTTTCTCTTGATTTTATAATACCTCTTCCCTGTCATTTATAAATACATACACACACATATATGTGACAAAAAATACATGTATAACCTAACATAAGATTGGTACTATTTCATAGAAATCTTCAATGACCTTTTAAATAAGGGTTCATCTAATATATTTTATATAGTCCTACATAACTGTTACTTTGAGAACTCTTTATCTTTCATCTAGGAGCATACTGTAACTTCTCATGCCTTTTGAATTATGCTCTTTGTTATTTCCTATATACTATATCTGGAGGTATTAAAATATTTCTAGTTTGTATAAATAGAAAATGTTTTACCTTTAGTTTTCAAAGGTATGTCAGCTAAGTATAAAATTCAAAGAGCATAGATCTTTGTTTTTTTTTTTTTCAGTCCTTTAATTAGTCTAGTTTCTCACACACTTGGTCTTTTTTTTTCCTTTCTAATGTGGAATAAGATGCCATTTAATTTTGTTCTTCTATAACTAATATTTTTTATGTATATGCTTTAACCGTTTTCTTCTTTACAAGAAGTTTAGGACAATTTCATTTTTGTGTATCTTGGTATGATTTTAGTTAAATTTCTTGAGCAAAAGGTTCATTTCTCATTTTCTTGAAAATGTGGTATTATAACTTGAACTAAATTCAGAAATTTGAAATCTTTAAATATTTATGGCCTACTCCTTTCTACTTTGAGAATTCTAATTATATGAATATAAAAAAAGAAAGGAGCAGTTAATGCTTACAATTTTTGTTTCTACTCTAATTTTTTCCTGTCTTGAATTTCTTATAACTTCTTAGTTATTTTTTTTTTAAATAGAACTTATACGCTTATATCTGGTAATCTGAAAAACTAATTTGCACATAGCATCATGTAATACAGCAACCAGTGTTGGATTCCTATTACTTTGATTAGTGAAATCTTGTATAATGTATAATGCTGTTTTCTTCTATCACTATTTTGTATTCTTTAAAAATAATAATAAAAAGTACAAAAGAAAGAATAATAATAAAAACAGCATGGTACTAGCACAAAAACAGATAATCAATACCCGAAGCACACTCAGACTTCCAATCATTAACCAAAAAGACATGATGGAGACAGGAAGTCCTCTTAAAAATGGTGCTGTGAAAACTAGTTACGCACACACAGGAGAATGAATCTAGATCCAGATCCATGTCTCTCACCCTGTAGTTCCATAAAATAAAATGGATCAAACACCTAGATATTAAAACAGGAATAATCTTTGTGAAGATGACATAAGTAAAACTCTTGAAGATCTACAGGCATAGGTAATAACTTTCTGTATAGGGCCCTATGCATGCAAGAAATAACACCAATGGTTAAGGAATGGGACTGCATCAAATTGGTAAGCCTCTACATAGCAAAGGAGACAAACAAAGTAAAGAAACAATCTATGGGGACTGGGGAGATGGCTCAGTGGAATAAGCACTTCCCTGGCAAGTGCAAGGGCCTGAGTTCAATCCCCTGGTTCCGCCAAAAAAAAAAAAAAAGAAACAATCTATAGCATGGGAAAAAAATGTTTGCCAGTTATTCCTCAGACAAAGGATTAATATCTAGCATATAAAAAGAACTCTAAAAGTGGACTCTCATAAAAGGAAGCCCTAGTGAAAAAAAATGGACAATTGAAATAGATAGGCTCTGAGGAAGAAGTATAAAATGGCCAATAAATATATGAAAAGAGTGTCTAGCTTTTTTGTCCATTAGAAAAATACAAAGAAAAACCATTGTCATAAACTAAAAGCTGTAGAAAAAGGGAATTCTTTTACATTGTGGTAGGAATATAAATTAGTACAACCACTATAGAAATTGGTACAGTGATTCTTCAAAAACTGAGCATATAATTTGAGCTAGTCATACTTATATTCATTCTTAAGATAGTTTCCTTTGTCATGTTACAGTAATAAATTCATACTCATGATTATAACAGCACAACTCACCAGAGCTAAATCTTAGAAATGGCCTATATTTACACCAACAGATGAATAGATAAAGAAAATTTGGTGTATACATAAACACAGTACTACTCAGACATAAACAAAAGGATAAGGGTGGGCCAAATAGCTCAGCAGATTAAAGCACTTGTTTAGGCAAAGCAAAGCGGCAGGGTTCAATCCCCAGCATGGGTGCCAGCCCCTCCCCTGGGGTGAACTGAGACAGCAATTGAGACTGGGTGTGTTGGCACGCGCCTGTAACACCAGCTGTTGGGAGGCTATAAAAGGGGGATCACTATGAATCCAATACCTAGTGACACCCTATAGACGCTGTAGACCCTATACTAAATACAAAAAAAACAAAAAAGATAAATTTATATCATTTGTAAGAAGATGGGTATAACTAGAGACTATAGTGTTAAGGGCAATAAATTAAATACAGAATATTAAATATTGCATGATTTCTTTCATATGAGAAACCCAAAATCTAAAAAGTTTAGAAAGAGAAATAAAAGATACATGACAAGAGAAGGGAGATAGACATTTTGTTTATATATATATATATATATATATATATATATATATATATATATATATATATATATATATAAAATAAATGTATTTACTTATGTATCAAACATATAACAATAAAAATGTACTATAAAGTTAGCATTAAAAGGAATCCAACTATGTTGCATCAGAAAGAAAGAAATGCTTTTGAAACATCTCAAGAATCAGCAAGATCCCACCTGTCACAGGCTCAAAGGTGGAAAAGTATAAAACCTTTATCTGAGAAGATAATCCTTGGCACTCCTGCTTAAAAAAGGCCACTGGGGAATTGGTTCCTAGGATTCATGACATTGTGTTTAGCCATCCAGGCACTCACAAACCTCCCCTGAAGCCTGCTTACCACTGCTACTTCTGATCATTCACAAAGTGGCTGAAAAAAACACACTGGAGACAAGAAGCCCTATTGTACAAATGGTGCTCAGAAAACTGGTTATCCACATTCAGAAGAATTGATCTAGATTTGCATCTCTCACTCTGTACTAAAACAAAATCAAAACAGATGCAACAGAGCTTAGCATCTTAGCATCTTCCTGGTGCTGGTTTTCTGGCATGAAGAATGTAAGGTTCACATAGGATTCCACCCTGATTTTAGAAGTAAGCTTTAGGAAGCCAGGTGAAACAATGAGATGGTGCTTGGTCTGTCTCTATGAGCAGCTGCCAAGAAGGTAATATGTGATCTACAAGAGTACAGCTGAGGGGATAGTGAGATGCTAGGAAGATGGAATGTCGGCTGAGGAAAGCTGCAGGCAATGAGCAGAGCTAGACCAAGAGAGAAGCCATGTGGCCCACAACCAGCAGGGCCAACCTTGTGGGGCTGCTCAAGTCCTTAGGATGTCACATCTCACCACAGCCTGCCAGGATTGCTGGATAGGTAACTATAGGATTTAATGTTGGTCCTGTAAGGTGTTGATCTTGTCATCTTTCTTTCTTTCTTTCTTTTTTTTGGTGGAACCAGGGATTGAACTCAGGCCCTTGCACTTCAGTGCAAAATTTAATAATTTAATAAATCATGCAATATTTAATATTCTGTATTTAATTTATTGCCCTTAACACTATAGTCTCTAGTTATACCCATTTTCTTACAAACGATATAAATTTATCTTTTTTGTTTTTTTTGTATTTAGTATAGGGTCTACAGCGTCTATAGGGTGTCACTAGGTAGATTGGATTCATAGTGATCCCCCTTTTATAGCCTCCCAACAGCTGGTGTTACAGGCGCGTGCCAACACACCCAGTCTCAATTGCTGTCTCAGTTCACCCCAGGGGAGGGGCTGGCACCCATGCTGGGGATTGAACCCTGCCGCTTTGCTTTGCCTAAACAAGTGCTTTAATCTGCTGAGCTATTTGGCCCACCCTTATCCTTTTGTTTATGTCTGAGTAGTACTGTTTATGTATACACCAAATTTTCTTTATCTATTCATCTGTTGGTGCTTCCAGGGAAGCACTTATTCCTCTGAGCCATCTCCCTAGCCCCTTTGTGTCATCTTTCTTACCCCCAATTCCTCTTTTGTTCTGGGAATGTATATTCCTTGCCAATGTATGTTGGAAGCATTTAATTTGTTTTTCTTTTTTACAAGGCTTTATGGGTAAGAGTTTGCCTTAAGTTTCAGAGGAGACTTTCAAGAAATGCTTTGACTGTTAAGACTGGCAGCTCTTGAGAAGCAGACTAAAAGCGTCTTGCATAATGAGATGAACGTGAGTCTTGCAAAAGCTGTGGGAAGAATGTTATGGTTTAGATTTAAAAAATTCCCCCAAAAGTCTCTTATGCTTGGAAATGGGACCTGGTTGAGGGCAGGCAGCTAGAAGCAGGAGTTGGAAGGAAATATTCTTGTCCTCACTTCCTCCGCTTCGCCCTTCCTGGGCGGAGGACCAGCAGCCTTGGAGCGAGCCAACCAGGTAAATGAACCTCTTCTCCATTAAGCTGGGGGTGTCTGGTACTTTGACCCACCACTGGGAAAGCTGGCTAGGTCGTCAGCCAACCCCTTCCTCACAGCTCCCTCTTGCTTTTCTTTTCTTCTAGTACAGAGGATTGAATTCAGCAGCTCATGCATGCTAGGTAAACTCTGTATTGATTAAATTTCTAGTCCAATTTTTTAAACCAAGATTTAATGTATTAATGTTATTTTTAACATGTGGAACATATAGTATAAAGGTTTCATACTGAATAAATGATATTCATTAAGCCATAAAAGAAAAAAAAAGGAGGAATTTATATCACGTTCTAGCTGTACTGTTGAAATACAAATACACAGATTTTTATCACTGAAAAATTTTAATTGTATTTATTCATCAGGAGCTTCAACTTTTTCACACCTTGATAAGAAGGAAAATAAATCAAAAACCCAGAACAAATAAACTATAAATTGATTGGCAGCTGAGACAGCAAGTGAGCAAGTCAGTTTGTACTTTCATGCCTTTTATCAAAACTATCCCCCTTTATTTCCTGTATTTTGCTAAAAACATGAACACCTTTTTAAACATCAAAGCAACAAAAATCACCATTTCCTGCAACAAAAATTAAATAATGAATGAAAGAATGAATAGTTCTGATCTCTATGAAGAAACTACAAAATACAAGAGATAAAAACAATAACAAAACAAAATGAAAAATGGAATACAGAAACTCTCTGATGGCTGCCTACTTTCCATTCTTCATGGTCATTTTTGTGTATTGAAGCTGAACTAATAGCCTCATTAAGATCTATTTGTACTACTATTACCAAGACAAAAGTGACCTTCTGCAAAGATTTGTTGAGGAATATTGTCTCAGAGTTCTAGCCAAAACAGAATTGATTTCAAATGAAAAACTGAAAAAAAAAGTGTTCTAAGGAAGTATGAGAAAATGAAGAGTGTTATCAAAGGATATAGTGGGAGCAGAAAGCACTGACAACTTGGAGCTCATGGTATCCTTGGACCCAGGAAAAAGTGGATAAAATTGTGAGCCCCAAGGCTTAGTGGGAGCTGGGACTATGGGCCAGGTGACTCCTCCCACCCTTGTACCCTTCCCTTCCTCCCACCAACCCTTCCTTTCTTTTTCCCTCTCTTTCAGTTGAAACTAAGGCCTTCTCACTAAGCTACATCCCCAGCAGTCTTGTTCTTCTTAAAATTTTCAGATAGGCTCTCACTGAGTTGCCCATATGAAACTCAAACACTCTATCCTCCTCTCTCAACCTTCCAGAGTGCTGAGATTGCAGGAGGGTACTACCACCTACTTACACAGGTTTTTTTTTTTTTTTTCTTTTTTTGTCTTTTTGAGACAGGGTCTCACTATGCAGTTCAGGCTGGCCTTAAGCTCACTTTGTAGGTCAGGCTGGTCTCGAACTCACAACAATCCTCCTGCCTCAGCCTCCCAAGTGCTGAGATTACAGGCATGTGCCACCACACCCGGCTTTTGCATAGGTTTTTCTAAAATAATTTTTCACTTGTTTTTGTATAATTATAAATTTTAAGTCTCACAGCAAGATCTTTGTACTCAGCTTCCTTTGGTCATCATGCTGCTCACAAGATTCACACTCTTGCACTGGATGAATTTAGTGAGTTTGCTCCATTTTACTACCCCCAACTACAAATCCCTTTGTCTTGTTAATTCTTCATAGATTCATCAATCTTTTTCTAAAAAGCATAGAAGCATCTGTGTTGGCTCTGTCTTTAGATCTTTACTCTCTTGTGAGGGTCCCTGCGTGTATTTATAATTAACAAAACTGGTGTTCTTTTCTCTTGTTAATGTGTCTTGTGTCAATTTGTTTCTAGACTGAACCAAAGAACCCACATGAGAACTACAGGGAAGAGGAGGCAAACTATCCCCCCTCCCTATGTGACAAAAAGGCTGTGAAATCTCAAGGCCTGGTCCAGGCAGCCGCCTAAGTAGTCAGAATAGCTTTCCTCTGGACTCTTGGTTCTCTACCCCTTTGCCTTGTCACTGTTTGCCATCCAGGGGAAGGAGAAGGTTGGCTGGAGCTGTGGCCTTCAAGGAGCACTTGTCTATGATCATTAGTGGCAACTGAGTCTCTTCAGCATTCTTCACTTCACACAGATGAGAAAGGGATTCTGCAGACTGAGACAAGAAGTAGGGGCAGAGAATGAGAAGTGACAAGGAAAGTGTATGTGCCAATACTCCTTGATTAATACATTCATTATGTATTGCAAACATACTCATAACAATTTAAAAAAAAGAAAAATTACGTATGTCCCACAAAAGCAAAATCTTGATTTTATTATTAAGGATACTTAAAGATATAGTCTAGCCATGTGAAAGAAGAGGGAGACCAAATTTGGTGGTCATTTTCACATATTAAAGAATGCTAAAGACTTGTCTATGTTTGGTTCAAATTTAAGTTTTTTTTCAAAATCGATAGGGATAGATTCTCTTGTGGTACTATAGTAATAACAGCATTGTTTAACGACCCATTACCAACATAAATTGACCATAAATTGCTGCAGGGCCAGGCCCATAGTTGTTTGAGATCAAAAATAGTCAATACAATTCAGTTATCATAGAACTTGTCATAATTGATAGTAAATATGCAGTTAATGGTAGCTCTGATATATTATTAAAATTATTGCAAAAGTCATGCTATTTAATTTGTGGTAGAAAAGAACAAAAAGCTATAAAATTGAAGTCAATGAAATATTTTTATTATTTTTTGTTTTTAATCTATTCAGTACGGGGTCTACAGGGTCTCACTATGTAGATGTGGACTTGTAGTAGTGATCCTCCTATTTTCAGCCTCCCACGTGCTAGGATTACAGGCGCGCACCGCCATGCCCAGTGTCAGTTACCCTCTCAGCGTGCACCGGGGGCCGTGCTGGCCTGGCATGCCAACATTTGAACCGTGGTCCCTGTGCCTGCCTAAAAAGGTGCTTTAGTCCACCAAGCTATCTGGCTGGTTCCAACAGAATATTTTTTAAAGGAAAGAAATATTAAAAAGGGTATAGCACATGATTAGTAATTAAGCTGAAGATAGGATCTAATCCAGTTTATATCAGGAAGATGTCCAGGTGATTTTCTAAGTGGGTCTTAAATAAAAACTTTCCTCTCTTCTCTGGTCATGGCACCTTAAGGATGTGACACAAAGTTGCTACAAACATGACATTTCTATCAGGAAAAAAGCCTGAAATGACAGGCCAACAGCTGGGAAAAAACTAGACAGGACAAATTGCTCTACCACAGTCTTACCCTCCAGCCTCACACCTCAGGGCTGCTCTGTTTGTTTTAATTCTGCTTTGCATGATGGGATATACTCTGCCACCTTTCCAATAAATCAGCTTTGCACATTATTTTATTTCATTTTTTAATGTGTTGCAGGATCTCACCATGTGGTTCTGATTCCTAGCAATCCTCCTGTCTCAACCTTCTCAGCTCTGGGAGTACAGGCATGTACTACCATGTCTGGTCTTGGCGTCCTACACAGCCCGCCCAGGGTTCCTGGTACCACACGTGTGGTACCAAGGGTCCAACCCGGGTCCCTGCTTTTGCGCGTGCCAGTTATGTACTTAGACCACTGAGCTCTCTCCCCAGACAGCTTTCTACTATTTTTTTTTTTTTTTTGAAAATGTATCGGTTATTTAATTAGGTTCTTAGTAAGAAATTTAGAACACTAATTTATGAGGATAAACTCCATTTTTCAGAGCAAAAACAGATTGCAGGTAGCCCCGGAGCTGAGGAACAGATTTGATTTTTGCTAAAATCTGTGAGTCCACTGCTTTCTGATCCACCTTGCACTGCTCTGAAATCTGGTATCTCTCTTTCTCCGTGTGGAAGATCTCACCCTCCTGGTGCCTGGGCTTCCGCAGCTTCTTCTTCTTGAAGTAAGCATCAGTGAGGTGTTTGGGGATTTTCACTTTGCTGATGTCAATTTTTGTAGAGGTGGCAATGACAAATTTCTGGTGTGTTCTTCGTAGAGGAACATGATTAAGGCTAAGAGGCCCAGTCACAAGTAGCAAGCCACTGTCCAACTGCTTCAGGAAGACCACTCTCTCGCCTCTGTGACGCCCCGTGAGGATGATCAAGATGGTGCCAGGAGTGAAGCTGGCTCGAAGTTTCCGCACATGCTGACTGAAGGGTTTCTTGCCATGGCTCAAGAGCTTTCGGGGCACATCTTCAGTAGGGTAGTACCTAGGCATTTTTCAAAGCTTAACCACCCAGCTACCTCCATTCTTGTCCCCACCGACCGGTTTTGTGATCATAGCAAGAACTTTCTCCTTCTTTTTCTTCTCAACCTTTGATTTAGCAGCTGTGTACTTTCTCTTGTACAAAGCCTTTCTGGAATACATAGCAGATCGGGAGTATCTACCAATTCTTCTAACCAGGACAGGATGTTGGCTGCAGTGGGGCTGCCCCTTCTTGGACTTCTTTGCTTTCTTCACCTTACCCTTTTTACCACTACCACTGGCAGAAGCCTTCTGGGCTTCGGGTTTCTTCTCTTTAGTGTCTGTCTTCTCAGTTTTTTCACCTGCCATCTTGCAAGATGAGAAAGAGACCAGCTTTCTACTTTAAGAAGTACAAATTTAGTTTGCTATTTGCAACCACAAAGTTCAACCTAATAGAATAACCTATGTAAAATTTTTGAGAACTTGCTAAAATGTTTTGAAGAAACACTGAAAAATCTTTGTTACAAGGATGGAAATCTATGCTCCTTGAAAGGAGAGAAAATGCAAGATAAATAGGTAAGTAAAAACTACAAAAAAGAGAATTGCTTCTAAAGAAAGGAATAAGAAAATTGAAAATTGCCTCAGGCCAACTCTAAGAGGCTGACTTGTTTGTGGAGATAGCTCTTGCTTGATTCTCCACACTAATGACGCTGAGGCAAGGTAAAGAACAATTTTACTTCAGCCATTGCTTTCAGGGGACACTGTGAGAGTACCTAATATGCAATAAATTGATTTTAATTTCCCCCATTTCCTACTAGATTTCTGCAAACATTTATCAACTCCTGAAATGGTAAAGGACAAAAAACATGAGAAAGATAAAAAGAATGGATAACCCACACATTTGGAAATCCATCCTGGGGAAAAGGGAGATGACCACTTATGGGGAGAGTGAATTATTTAGGCCCCCTAGGTAGTAGTTTAGAAAGATAGGGAAAAAAAAAAAAAAGGTTTTAGATTAGCATTGGGCATAATTAAGTAGCAGAATCTGTAATTAAAATAATACTGGAGGGTCACGGATATAACTCAGCCACACACAGAGCCTGCCTGGCAATCACAGAGTTGTGAGTTTGATTGCCATCACCAAAATAAGTAAATATAAAAAGAAAAGAATATTGGAGAATATTCTAGAGCATTTTAAAGCCTTTGTGTTAGTAGCCTCTATGAGTGAGTATGCTGCATTTTAAAATAGAGGCCACCAACGCAATAATTTGTCACTAGGCTAATGCTGCCTCTGACCTAAGATAAATCCCTTTGCACCACTGCAAATGTCTCATGTTGGCCAGTGGCAGCCCAGTGCTGGTATTCTATTGAAAAGTGGCTCTGTATGCCCAAGGACAGAGCTAGGGAGGTGAGTATAGCAGCCAGTACAAGGGCCCACAGCCCCAGGAAGTGCCAAGCTGAGGAACTTGTGCTAGATTAAAGGCATCTATTCACCCACTGTTCCTCCTAGGAGACTACTCAGTGTGTAAATTACTATGAATTGCCTGATGCTTTGAAATGTATCAGAAATGAATTCCAGGCTGTATTTTAAGTCTGAGCTTAAAATACTGGTTGGTACTGATGGGTTGCAGGACCACACCCAGGCGTGAGGGCTTTCTGTGATAATTCCTTACCTGATGCTTCCTCTGTCATTCCTTACTTGATGCTTTGAAATGTATCAGAAATGAATTCCATGGTGTATTTTAAGTCTGAGCTGTTTCAAGGGAAGGGGGTAATTGGTATTTCTAGCAAGTTATTAAATTTTGAAGTAAACAAACATGCATATTAAGTTCTGCATTATAAAAGCTATAAGACGGTTTTAAGTTTATTTGTTGTTTTTTAAAAACTGTTATTGAGTCTGAATTTCGGGGGAAAAAGAAGCAAATGGTGTTACCTGTATTTTTCCATTTGAATTTGGGCCCTTGTACTTTTAAGGTAGAGTGGGGCCAGGGAGACAGCTCAGTGGAGTAAGTGCTTCTTTCCTGTTAAGCACAAGGGCCTGAGTTCAATCCCTGGTTCAGCCAAAAAAAAAAAAAAAACTTTTAAAATAGAGCACACATTTATTTATTTTCTGGGACACACACACACACTACACAATGGCTCTTTCAGTGATGAAGTTATGAGACTGGATTTGCCCACATTATTCCCAAGAAAGCAGGGAATTACTTGCACACAGATGTTTCAGAGCTACGGAGTTATTTGTTCTGTTTGGGAACGTAAATTGAATACCTTTTAGCTGAACCTAGCCTCAGAGGATTTGGTTGTCTCCGGGAAAAATGCTAATTTTCCATTTCTGCTCAGTGTATAGATTGCTTATTCTCAGGGTGGCTGTTACCCTTCAGGCAGCTGTCTACAGGAAACTTGAAACAAGGGAATGAACACTAATGACACCAAAGTCACCCTGGAGGGCCCCTGAAAGCAGAAATGCACACTGGAGTCAGGGCCTTGGGTAAGCCTGGGTGGCTGAACAAGCAGGCTGGTTGGTACTGATGAGTCGCAGGACCACACCCAGGCAGGAGGGCTTTCCGTGATAATTAATTCCTTACCGGATGCTTCCTCTGTCAGTACTGAGAGGAAGGTTAGATGGGGGACAGGAAGTGAGGTAAGCCTCAGTGTGAAATGATGTCTGAGAAAAGTGTTTTTCCCTGGAACCTACTGACAGTCTATTCAAGACTCCAGGAGCATTCAAAAAATCCTCCTTTTTAATGGCTTAGGCTAAAACCTTAGAGTCAAAAGTTCTGATCAGCTACTGAAAAATACAGTAACTTACAAAACAGTAACACCCTGGATTACAGCTGGCTGATGAATTTATGCTATCAGCCAGCAATAAAAAAAAAAAGCAAGGAAATGTATACTTTGAAAACTTTATAACTTTTTACTTTTAAGGATTTTTTTATGATTCATGTTTTCAGTTATTTATTCTCATTATATTTTGGAAAAGACTGGTCAACAATGAACTGGAAAGAAAAATAAAACTGTAGCACAGGTTGTTTGAGACTACCTATGTTAATGTTTTCATTGAATTTATTTATCTAGAAAATGCCAGAGATTTATTTTAAATATCAAATAAGACAATGCTTGGGAAAAGCTTAGCCCATAACTAGAACTTGGCAATTACTTGACAGATGGCAAATTTTCATGTATAAAATTGCTACTGTTTAATTTGGGATTTAAAAGAACAAGGACCAATCAGCAGATGAAGAAGTTAATGGTGAAAGACTGTGAGAGGAGCAGAATATACATAAACATGAATTTATAAATGATCCAGTAAGGCTGAAAACTTGTTTGTGCAGGTCAAAACCCTGATCACTAACATGTGCATGAGAGAACATTATGTGCGTTGGACTTTGATGGAGGATTTTGTTCAATAATCAGGCCTATGCATCTTCACAATATATTTTATTTAAAAAAGGGGTCGTGCTATACTATATAATTCAAGCTGGCCTTGAACTCACTATGTTGTTCAGGCTGGCTTCAAACCTGTGACAGTCTTCCTGACTCAGCTTCCTGAGTGCTGAGATCACAGGTATACACCAATATCCCAGCAAAAATTATTTTTAAAGTCCTTAAAAGTTGAACAAGATCTTTATGTACTAAAAATATGTAAATGTCGAGGGCTGGTGAGATAGTTCAGTGGTCTAAAGTGCCTGCTTAGGCAAGCTTAGGCAAAGTGCAGAGACTGCAGTTTGATCCTCAGCACCACATGCCACATTAGCTCTGCTCCTAGGATGGGGCAGAAAAAAAAAAGTAAATGTCTAATATATATATATATATATATATATATATATATATATATTATTACATTCTCTCCTTTCTCTCCATAAATATATATATATATATATGGAGCTAGTCTACAGATAGAGAGGGAAGGAAATAAAAAAAAAAAGAATTAAGATGAATGATGTACATAACCCAACTCCCCACGATGAATATAAACTTGATGTACAATCAATATGTACAAATAAAGCCCTTAAAACTCAAATAATTATTATTATTCTACATTTCCTAATTTTAGTTCTAAAAATATGGGCACCACAAATTGATAGTGTTTGATGTCTCTCCTAGAGATGAGATTCAAAATGATGACTTACAGACATTGGTTTGTTTTGTTTTGTATGATGCTAAATGTATGCCATCGGCCAAATTTCCTCAGATATTATAAAAGAAAATTTTGAG
Organism: Ctenomys sociabilis; assembly: GCA_004027165.1. Classification (NCBI taxonomy): domain Eukaryota; kingdom Metazoa; phylum Chordata; class Mammalia; order Rodentia; family Ctenomyidae; genus Ctenomys; species Ctenomys sociabilis. Next base: position 42,390 of record PVKA01001580.1, read on the forward strand.
TGGGTTTAGGAAAGCTTTTCAAGTACTTGACAAGTAATCCACAATACTTTTTACATAAACAGCAATATTAATTACATTTTAAAATTATCAACCCTGATTTGTACTCTGCTTTGAAGAACTTTGTGCTTTGTTACATTAAGTTTCTTAATGTGTTCTTGAAATTCTGTGGTTTTTCTAGACATCCCTTATTCTCCTTTTATTAATTGAACCATTCATAATTATTGAAGTACAGAAGCTGGCAAGATGGTTCAGTAGAATAAGTGCTTGCCTGGCAAGCACAAGGGCCTGAGTTCAATCTCTAGTTCTGCCAAAAAAAAAAAAAAAAAAAAAATTGAAGTACAGATAGAGAAACATTCCTGGTTTAGGAAGGGTGTCTATCATATTTTGCTACTCAATATTTATGTTTCATAACACTTCTGTAGAGTAGAAAATAGGCTGTAGTTCTTGGCATTTGTAAAACTACTGAAAAGAAGAACAAACCACAGTGACTTAATAGCAGGCACTGAATTCAAAACTTTGATTTTTAAGTTTTTCTTTTCTTGCTCAGATAGCTTGCCTGACGTTTTTGAAGACAGATTTCAGTTGTTGTTTGCATTTCTCCCCCTTCTAACTTAGACTTTCATCTCTTCAAATCACATTCTCATTCTCATTTTAAGCCGAACACAGTCTCATCTCATTTTAAACCACTATCCTTGTTAATGAATAGTGGTCTCCAGTGTTAATGCTAGAAAGAGGTCTTTCTTAAGAAAGCTTCTAACAGCAGCACAAAGGATCTATTAGTCACTGTGGGGAGTACAGTCTCCCTTCCACAACTGTCACGGTTTTGTTGTTTGATGTTGTGGAAATGGCTTTGTTTTCACGACAAATTCGTCCTACAGATGGTGGGCAGCCAAATCTTGCTGAAATGGGCAATTGTGATGGCCCGAATCCTGAAAGGGTCTCAGCCAGGGCAGCGATGTGGTCATCTTATTTCATTGGGGACCGAAAGAGAAAAACACCACAAAAGATTGTGATTTGAGCCTGGGATGACTTGAATGGTAAAACAGAAGTTTTCTTTTATTTGTCTATTACATTTGATAGGGACATTTTGCCGGGCCCAAAATTGCAAATTGTCTGCTGAATTAAAATGCATGGAAATTGAAGTGGCCAAGTAAATGCAAATCAACACTGTTCTGGGGACAGGTACTGACCGACTGAGTCAGTAAGTCATGCTTTGATGATTACAGCAGTAATTTCCTCTTTAAAGTGAGATTCAAACAGACACCGTAAACTATGATTTGTGCTGTGAATTGGCCAGGTCCCCGCTGGTCCTTGGCATTAGCTGCTTCTCTGCTCGAAGCAAGCTCCTTCTCTTCATGTTTTACACAGCCAGCCCCTTGCCAGCATTCTAGTTTCTGCCTCACATGGTTTCTCATTGCCAAGGGCTCTTCACCTTCTGTAACATAGCATTCCCCTGCCTGCCAATCCATGCTCTCACTGTATTTTTATCTCGTACTTCTGTGCAATATCATCTCACTTATAAACCGAATACCTATCTATTTTCTGCTTTTTTCTGGATAGAACGGACACTTAGGATAGCAGGAACCTTATTTATATCCTATTTCCAATCCCTCGCTAAATAAATGCTCAATTGTGTGAATAAATGAAATAAAATTAATAATAGGAAGTGTCTCTTTCAAATGAAAAATAATCTTCTCTTTTTTTCTTTACAGTGCTAGAGATGAAACTCATGATGAGTTCATTCACCACTGAGGCACATTCCCAGTCCCCCCCTTTTAAAAAATATTTAGCTACAATAACTCACTAAGTTGCCCAGTAACCTAAAGTATTGTTTTTAACCAAGCACAAAAAATAACTATTGGTTATGTTATAATGTTTTTTTCATAGAACCCTAGGCATTCTAAGGTCATGAGCTTTTTGACAAGATTTTCAAACACAAAGAAATGTGTGTACATATATGCTGTAGATACGATTTTCTGTAAGAATTTGGTTTAGAAGGATTATTATCAAAAGTTAAAAAAGCACTTTCCACAGAGTCCAAAAATGCCCAGTAACCATAATGTTTAACAATATTTTTATATGTTATTTTCCAATAGTTGGGGTATTGAGCATAGAATTGTATTAATGCCAAGATATGAAAGATTTGTAGATACTATTATTATAACACTCTTTATACAGTATTCCTTTCCTTGGTATTTGTCTTGAGCTGAATCCTATTATTCAATCCACTTAGCCTGTACTTAATCTTTATTGATCCTTTTTTCTTCATAAAAAGGGAAAAAATCAATTTTCTATTATTTTCATTAAACAGGTAGAGTGGAATTGCAATGGGCATAGCAAATGAAGCAATTGATAATTATTTGCTGAAGTGTTCCATTTAATACATAAAGGGAAGCAACAAATAAGATAATAAATCACCACTTGATGCCTATTACTATTCCTCTTTATCCTAAGCATTCAAAATCTTGTGGGTGGATAAAAATGTAAAACAAACAAACAAAAAAAGCTTTTTTAGAGGGAAAACAGACATCTTTAAAAATATTTACAAGTTAAATTTCTAATTTTACTATGTCTCTAGTGTATATGAGTTGGAAAATAAAATGCATATGATAGGCACTAAAAATATTAAATTAGCCCAAAGAATCTGGCCTGCAAGCCAAGGTTAACCACCTCTCACTATTTAAATGTACCACTGCCAAAGCTGCAGTGTTCAAGATTCTGTCATTCTCATGTTTTCAGCTAATTTAGAAGTGAAAACTTATATCATTTTAAAGTTCAAAGGCTTACAATGTTCATTACTCCTAAATTCTAGGAAAGCAGAGAAACACTACAATGAAAAAAAAAAAAAAAGAAGACCTGTTGGGGTCAGGGAGAGAGCTTGGTGGTCTGAACACCTGCCTGGAAAGCACAAAGACCCGGGTTCCATCCCCAGTCCTTCATGCCATGCCAGCCCCATGTGGAACCTGCCATGGAGACCGGGAGTGGTGTGGCATGCCTGTAATCCCAGCGCTGGGGAGTGTGAGACAGGAGGATCACTATGAGTCCGAGCTGCATAATGAGGTCCTGTACCAGATAAATAAAAAGGATTTTTAAAGAGGATCTGTTGCTCAATCTTTCTATTCTACAACTAGACTTTTTTTTCTTACATAGAAAAAAAAAAAAAACTGCCCCTCTACAGGGGAGAATTAGGCAGAGGATATTTGTGTGCATTTATTTTATGCACCCGTAAAGCATCTATTATGGGCAGATTATTGTAATAGTCACTTGAATATAGAGAATTATGAAGAACAGATCACTACTTTTAGAGCTGAAATTCAAAGGGAATGATGACATATCTGTGAACCCTTTGGTGACATACACAATGATTAGGAAGAAGGCCCTCAAGCCTTTCTTGCAGGAGAAGAACTTTATGAGGGTGTCGAGTTCCTGTGCACAAGTGATCTATCTGGGCTTGTAAGTGTCTGGCAGGATTAAGAAGGAGGACAAGGCAAATGCATGCACATGGGAACCATTGCAAAGCAAGACTGAACTTCATTTATAACACTATCCATCCTACCTATAATTACAATATGAACAGCATTAAGCCCAATTACCTCCACAATGTGCCTACAACCCCCACAGGCTAGGGCTGTATCATCATTTCCCTCAGTGTGTTAATTCAGGTAAACCCTGTCCTCTGGCTTACTGTAACTGCAACAGCTGGAGGAAATGAAGGCTAACAGACCCAGTAAAAGGTGCATGCCCTGACATTTAAGATCAAGCCATCTCAGAACAAAGTAGAAAACATAAAGATCTGCTGTCTTGTTCAGATCTGACCCTACCATGCAAGATACCCAAGAGGTCTACCTGCTCATCTCAAATTGTAGCGTCTCTTTCTGCCAGGGGCAGATCATGACCAGAAAACAGGCTAAGCTGGCAGGGGAAGATGTGAAAGTGCTATCTTGATCCTCCCTACTGAGGCTGTATAATGGAATTCCTGGAAAAAAGCATTGAAATTTGTGATGTTTGCACCCATGCAGAGAGCCTGAATCGAGTTCATTGTTATTATACAGGGTCCGAGACACTGACTGTTGCTTGTGAGCTTTCCTGGGTGATGCTAATAGGCAGATAAAGTGGTTAATCACTGTTCTAGGTGAAGAAATGAGACCACTCCAAAAGTGTTGGGATCAAGTTTTCTTCCTCGAGAATTGCTTTCAAGCTATCATTTCATAACTTATCCCTCTCGAAGTCTATTCACGAGAGTTACTTTGATCACATTTCCTGTAAGTGAAGGCTAAGGGTATTAGGGAAAGAAGCAGAAGATTGTCACTCAAACTAGACATTGCCACTTAGTGAAAGCCTACTCTTGACTACAGTGCCCAACTTAGGGGAAAAATCAGGACCTTATTTACTCAACATTGGAAAATGATAGAGAGCATAAAAATAGTTGCATGACAGGGGTTGCCAATTTTCATTTTTGAAATGTGAATAAGTAACCCTCAAGAAACCTTCATAAACACATTTGGATTGATCTTTCAAAGAACAGAAAAGATCATTATTAAACAGGTGTTAAGCATCTTGTAGTCTGTGGGACTCTTCTAGATATTCAAAGTTTTTTTTTCACAAATGAAAAAAAGATTACAGCACAGAGTCAGGATGCTGCAAGCACATGTGTCTATAATCTTGAGCAAATCCTTTGGAAAAGGAAAGCTGCAGCTCTATTTTCTTTCCATATGCTGAGATTGGGAGGTCTGGAAAGTATTAGCAGATGGAGGCATGAGCATGAGCAGTTGTGTGGGGGGTTCTGCGATTACTGGTAGAGCTTACTCTTGCCTGGCGATCAGTACCCCAGCTATGTTTGGCCTTACCTCATTTGATCTTGTTCTTGCAAATGTGGTTCATCTAGATACAAAAATGATAAAATCTTGATGCTGCTATCTTTGCCTCAATATACAGCTAAAAAACAAAAAACCCCAACAATGTACAACAGGAAGGACTAGATTGAAAGACATGGGTTTAGGTCAAGGATCAGCTGCTGACCAGCTGAGAAACTGGGGCACATAGTTTAAACTGAACATCCATTTCTTCAAATGTAAGATAACCCCCCTGCCATGCCTTCTCACCTCTCAAATTTATTATAAGAAAGAATATGTTGGGGAAGAAATTTAACATGCAACTTGTGAAATACTGTGAGACAAGAGACAGCAACATTATTAAGCATCAGCTTTACAAACTTCTTTGGTGAACTGTCACCAGAACTGAAACAAAGTCCCCAATTATCTAATGTTGTGTAACAGTTACCACAAAGCTTTACTGTGCTTGTGAAATCCAAGGATCAAGAACTGAAGGAGGCCTCTGTAGGCACTTCTCGCTTATGATTTCTACTGGGTGCAATTGCATGTCTCCTAGAATTTCAGTCATCACAAGACTTGACTGCGGCTCAAAGTTTCAGTGCCAGGGTTATTGCAGGGTTAGCAAGGTATGTGCTTCTGTTGGTCTGGAATCTGAGCTCCTCTCCATGTGGCCATGGAGAGGAGAACATCCTCACAGTATGACGGCTTGAGCATCCTCCTGGCATCCTCCATCGCAAACTGTCCAAGACACGGTGGGGAAGTTGCATTGCTGTTTATGACCTTACCTGGGGAGTGCCACATCTTCCCTTCCACCTTGAGCTTTGTCCCAAAGCAGCAGATGCTATAGCGAGTGAATTGGAGCAGAGAAAAAGTGGAGGTCTTCTACCACCATATTTAAGAATTTATATTTTCTTATACCTAGACTCTCAAACACTTGTGATAGAGTTTCATAGGAAAAGGAAATTCTAACTGTGAGATCTGCTCAAAGCAAGACTCAGATATGCTGCCAGAGCAAGAAATCTCAGGAGAAGACACCCAAAGGAGAAACTACAAAACCCAGAAAAGGAAGATGAAGGAATACTAGAACTGAACATTGTTTTTTTCAAAAAAAGACTAGTCCATTTCCCTAAGAGCTCAAAAGTGGTCCACGTTCAAGCATCTTATAATCAAGTTGGAATTCTAATGCAAGAGGAAATGTTTGTGAGTGAAACAATGAGTCCGTGGTTAAGCAGAGCACGTGCAGTGTGTTGCTGACTGAGCCGCTGTGCTGAGATTTGACTTTGTTCGCAGGCCTGTCCTCCACCCTTCCTCTGTTTGGCTCTGTGTTGCTGGTAACTGAACTTGCCAGCTGTATTTTTTATACTCTTGTTTACTGCTTCTGATTGCTTGCTACTTATAGGAGGCAATGGCTTGGACTGCGGTGTAAAAAAAATGAATAAATCCGGACACTTTTCCCTCTTTCCACTACAAATCAGGTAACATTCCCAACAATAAGCGCATGGCCTCCATATTTTGAACTCTCACCAGAGAACTGCCCTCTCTGGGGTCCTGGCTCCTGCTGGGAAGCCTCTAGTCAGGCAGTGGCTCTCACAGTGAGGCTCCTTCTCTTTGGTCCTATTACTCCTACTTCCTTTTTTAGCCTTCCTGTAATTGATATTTCCCGGATGGCCTCACTACTTCCTAAACAGTCTACTCTTGCAACACCCACTGTTTTCAGTTTTCATCGTGGGGGTCAAACCCACATGCCTGGCCAGCACTCTAACGCTGAGCTACATCCTGAGCCCCCAGCATGCATGATAAAATCATCCCGTGTGGGCTCTGTTTTCCGATTAATCTTGACCGATGATTGGAAGGAACACATCAAAGATGGCTTCAAATTCTGTTCAAACCATGGCACCAAATGGCAACTTAATTAAAACAATATATAAGAGCCTCAGAATGTGGCATCTAGACTCACCTGTAAAGGTTACACTTAGCCAAAGAATGGGGCGACCCCTGCGGTCTCAAAGAAAATGTGCACAGGAGGTCCATGGTCCCTGTGGGTGAGCAGAAAAGGGACCAGGGCAGAGGGACAGATGTAAAAAGTCTGAATGTGTCCAGACAAGTTTCTCTGTGGTCCCAGAGGGAGAAGAAAACATTTTAGCCTCAGGGATTAGGGTGGCAGACATAGCCAGGAGTTTTGAATAGAACCTTAACAGGTGACTAGAGTTTGAAAATTTAAAGATGGAAACAATGATATTCCAGAACTCTAGAGGAGCCAGTACAAATATGCAGCTGCAAAATGATGGGAGAAATTCACTTTGTATAATGAAATGTCTGGTTTGACAAGAATACTGGAGGAAAAAAGCTGGAATAGTAACTTGGGACTAAATAATTGATGGGCTCTGTTGATATTTTAAGAGCCACAATTCCCTACTTTTTACTTACTCCTGGCTTATAACTAATGTAGAAGTAATGCTTCCAGTTTATGAACTATAATCTAATAGCAGATACTTTATTTTGTTTATGGTGCAGTCTAAAGTGCCTAATAAGGTCCTTGGTGTAGTGGGTGCTCAAAAATAGTTGTGGAATGAATTAATGAGGTGCAGTCTTTGTAACAATAAAACTGTTCACTTACTCATATACAGAGAGGCCTTTTCCTAAGTGAAGGGCATTATTTAAATGTCTTCAAACATTTCACAGAATAAAGTACAGCGTTAAAAACCCACTCTAGGTACATTATCAAGATAACTGCCAACTCCTCTCAATGTAACTTCAAAGCACATTGATCTGTGACACCTCCGAGATGGTTTAGTACAACTATTATTAATTAATTTATTTACTACAGCCTGGGCTTGGGCTCAACTGGACTCAATACTTTACTCCTTGAAAAATGTTGCTATGAAAACATGGCCCTGATGCAAGGGCTAATGGATCGTCAAATTGGACCATCTCTCCAAATGTGCACAGCTGCTCTGAGTCAGTAGGCCAGATACTCACACGCCAGGCTGTGTGACAGAGCTCTGGCACCAGCAAAGATGCTATTCGTTATGCTATTGTCACTCAACACACCCAGAAGACAAAGCCCTATAGATGCTTGGCCCTCTCTCTGGCTTATGAGAGACCAAGGGCTCAAAGGGCAGTGGTTGGAAGAAATCCACCGTGGGTAGGGACTTCTAATTGAAATCTCAAATAGGCTCAGGAGCTCTGGAATGCTGAGTTGTGGAGCTATTCTTTTTCCTCCCCATGGGTGTATCTCTGCTGTGACTCAGAATGCTAGGAAATGACTCTGTATCTGCTTGCAGCCTGCCGCAGGCCCCACAGCAAGACGCTAACAAATTGTGCCTTTGGGACAACTGTCCTGACTGAGTTGCTGGCCGTGGACCCTTGCTCCCAGACCATCTATTCCAATTAGTGAGATTTAGTTTCATCTTCTGTAGTTTCTTGCTTGGTCTGTTTTCATGGCTAAAAAATCCCATAACAGTGAATAAGAACACTGATTTCTGTTCTTTATTTGTAGAGGGAATGGTCACCTATGAAATAAGCAGTTTCTCTTGTTTTGTAAGAGAAGCTCGCATCATAAGGAAAACTGATCATGAGATTGCCTTTGACATTCTGGGGGGAGGGGAGAAAGTGTCTGTGAAGAAAAAGTGAAAAGTTTGGATTGTAGGTGCTTGAGGTACTATTGTTTGGGTTGTATGCTATGGCACTTGGAAAATTTTTTTTTAAATAAAAGAGATGTCATAGATGGAAAATTATGGTGCTCTAGGTGTGGAATAGAGGAGGATTTTTAATTTTTACTCTTTTTACAACCAAAGGATTTTATTTGCGAGTGGCAATGTTTGGCTGTGTACATTAAGGAGATTCTGAAGTGTCCGACTGAGCATGGGTCCTTGCTGAGCATGGAACCTCACAAGGGATGTGAGGTTCTGGAAAATCTGGGACATAAGAATGTTAAAAGGGCTGCCAAGATAGCTCAGTGGATTAACACACCTGCTTAGGCAGATGCAGGGACTGGGGTTCAAACCCTAGTGTGCTATGTAGGCCCCGTCCCCTGTAATGCCAGCACTTGGAAGGCTAAAAAACAGGAGGATTACTAGGAGTCTGATCTGTGCAGTGAGACCCTGTAGATCCCGTACCAAATGCACTTTTAAAAATGATAAAAAGCTAAGTTATGACCAAGAAGCTCCTCTCCCCATTAGTGATTTGCATATCCATATGTGATCCCCACCTCTATTTTTGCTAGATGCCTTTCTTTAAAATGTAGGGGGATATGTAGGGTATTGTAAATTATTGTCTGTTCAAAGTAACAGCCATTTGAAAGGATGAAGGGCAGGGTAGGCCTAGTAATCAATCTGGGCCCTTGCACAGTAGGGGCAAAACTGAGCTAAAGTACCTGTGTTTTGTCAAACTTTAAAATCTTCAAATTCACAGATATGCTGGGCATGGTGCCAGATGCCTGTAATCTCAGCATTCTGGAGGCTGAGGGAGGAAGATCTCTGTGAGTTCTGTGAGTTCGAGGCCAGCCTGGCCTACAAAATATGTCTGTTCAAGTCCAGCCTGAACTGCACAGTGAAACTTTGTCCCCAAAAGACATATATATATATATATACACACACACACAGAGGTATTATGAATATGATTATCATATTATCTGATTATCTTATAGTCATTTGGTAGATTATGTATGTAACTTTTCAAAGCACTTTTTTACTATTTATTTTGGTAAGAGAACTAACATGAGATAAAAATATTCAAAAAAGTTCATAGCCATCTCACAATGCTTCTGGTTGGAAGTCTGGTCAGAAATAAATGTAGCTTAATTGTCATTTGAAATCTACTGCTGATTCTTTGTATGTATTCATTTTTTGTCCTTCCTGCCTCATTGTATTATCAATTGTGTTTGTGTTATTTTCTTTCTTTGGGATGACTTCTTTCTTAGTTTATTTTTTTTTAAAGTATGCTTGCTCAGCATTTTTGAAAAATTGAAGCAAAGCAGAAAGTCTAAGAACCAATGCTCCCCCCAGACAGTTCTTACTACCTAGAATTAACTACTTCTAGTATTGAAGTGGGCCTTAGTCCTCATATCTTCCTTTATGTATGGCAGTATTGTAACTGTCCTACTAATCTGTTTTGAAACTGTTTCATTGCTATTTTACCTTTTTTCTCATTAAAATGAATTAAGAAAACAAATATGAATATATGAATTTATGATTTCTAATTTAATCACAGGTATTGAGCCTTGGGTCCCAGTAAGCAGACACTAAGATGGAATTGGAGGTACAAGATTTTAGTAATGTACCAACACATTGAAAGAGAAAAGGAACTATTGCACAGAGAGAGAAATCAAACTGATGCAGGACCAGAAAAAAGTCTTCTTCAACCCAGTGGTGAACCCTGGGGCAGGAGTGCCCTTGGGCGGCCTTCCTACTTTCTCTTGGGCATGGAACACAGGCTGTCTCTGGAAAGGATGCGGCCCAATGAGGTGTCTCTGCACAGCTGAGGCTCTCCCGACCTGCGCAGGCAGCCTCAGTGCTCTCCTCCCAGGAGCTCAACACGACTGAGCAGCTCATCTCTCTCACTATCAATGGTGGTGGAGTTTGTGGGCATCATTATTCTAGGAAACACGGACAAGAAGTTTATTCTTGACATCACATTATGAAGTCCGGAAATTAAAACATCTACCAGAAGTAGCTTATGCAGTACCCAGCAAAGTAACTTCAGACTGGCTTTCACTTCCTTCCTCCAATAGACAAGTGCTTGGATAGCCTGAGTGCTTTATGGAATCAGTCGCTACTCTCTGTTACTAGCCCACCTGGAAGACTTGTAATCATTTCTAATTCCTTTTTTTTTCTAATTACTCTTTGTAAGTACGTTGTATAAAAGCATAGATTCAACATTGGAAAAAAATGGAAGAACTCTTGTCCATTTCCTACATTTTATGTCTGACAACACTGGCTCACAGATAAAGCAACTCCTCCTTCTCCAAGTATCCCTGGTGGCAGAGCCAGAGCAAGTCTTGTTCTCTCACTCCTAATACAACTGCTGGATCATAAACCATGAAGTAGGAATTCAAATGCACCATTAAAAAGGAGAAATGATGAAAATATACCCTCAGATCTTTTTGTTGTTGTTGTTCTTGTATTTTAAGACTGGGTCTACAGGGTCTACCAGGTCTTACTATGTAGATCAGACTCAGACTGGTCCTTCTATTTATAGCCTTCCAGGAGCTGGGATTACAGGCATGCCCCACCATGCCCAATCTCATTTGTCATCTCAGCACATCCCAGGGGCTGGGCTGGAATGGCAGGCCGGGGATTGAACCCCTGGCCCCTGCATCTGCCTAAGCAGGCACTTTAATCTGCTGAGCTATTTGGCTGGCCATTACCCTCAGATATTAATCTCATGAAATTTATCCCTAAGTATCTGATGTTGTACACATGCTACACACATGGTGTGAATTCACAGGGAGGAGATCAAGAGTCTTGACAGAAAGATTTCACAAGGTGTAACTCCTCAAACACATAAAAACTGGAGCCACATAAGAAAACCAAAATGGTACACCATCATCCTTTGAGAGGCAATGAGCAAAAAAAAAAAAAAAAAAAAAAAAAAAGAAGAGTTTTCAGGACAATCATACTTAGAGTCTTTGATTCCCCTGGCTGCACTGACTGAATTCACTCATATCCTTAATTTTAAATTTTCTTTTCCTTTTGGCTACAAATAAAGCCGCAATGGTTTGGTCACCATCCCAGAACTTGAAGTTCAGTGTTTTTCTGGGTCTCTTAAATGTTGACTTTCTGTGTCTGGTGGTTCATCCTTGTCTGTAGGATCATGTCACCTGTGGTGACATGATGGAGCAGGAAGACTCTGGAGACCAGGCTGATGGCACTGATCTGGTTTACTGAGGAATCACCTGAATATATCTCAGCTGAGGGTAGGGAAGGATATGAATAGGCAAATTGTGGGCAGGGCTGCTCTTCTGTCAATGACCATCAGCCAAGTATGCTTGGCATTCTGCTCCTGGAGTGTGCTCTGCAGGTGCTCCTCAGTAATGGCAGTGAGCACAGCCTCTGGCCCTGACATGCCCACAGTGACCCACACTTGTCCCTTTGCCTGTACGTATACCCCAATTCACTCCTGTTCCTTTGCCTGGACTCCTTCCACCTCTCAGCCCTCCAACTCTACAGTGATTCTCAGGGTTCCCTGTCATGTGTCTCTCGCTCTGTGCTTCCCTGTGTAATCTATTCAGTCTTCTCATTTTGAAGTAAAAAAAATATTCTAATTTCAGGATTTTGCCATAATTCTCCTTAGGAGAGAAAACACACTTCTTTTTCCAGTTTTGTGTAGTTTCAGAGGTGACACAATAATATACGGAAACATTGAGGTCGAGAGGAGAGAAGTGATACAGCCCCCTACTTCACATACACCTAGCAGTGAGAAAAATGCTCAGAGAGCTGGAGAAACAGTTGTAGAGCGGTTGTAGAAAACACAGTACTCACCTTTCAGGTGGGTTAATATACTGCTGAGCCATGAGGGCTCAGTTGAAGTCACGTGGTGTGAAAGGGTGCTGCAGAGGGAACATATTGCACTTCTCTTCTCTTGGTAAATAAAGATACTTCAAATAATAGGTTTGTTGCAATTGTGCATACATTTCATAGATTCTTGATGGCAATGAATGGCACAATTAGTTCCTTGCTGGGTTTGTAAAATCATCAGCAAGTCAGTGATTAACTGACTCTAAAAGTGTCATCGAGTGTGTAAGTTTATAATATTTTACCAGGGATTCTTTAGCTTTTGTTTCAGTGAGAACCATCTGAGGTCTTTTCAAAACGGCTGCACAGAAGGCCTGAGCCCTGGTGATGTCGATTCACTGGGCTGCATCAAAGGTCTTGAGCGGACATCGTTAATAGCCCACTGTGATTTTACCACAGCTGATCTTAAAGTAGACTTTAAAAACACAAGTTTATGTAGGAAGTCATAGCACCTGCCACTCTGTACACTCCCCATGCTGACACTGACCTATTGCAGTGTCCTTTCTATCAAACTGATCCTGATATTAAAAGGTCGAATCTTCCTTTCTTCAATTTCTTGGAAGTATTGTACAATTAGTCAGCTCTGAGGAACGGGATGTGGTCCTCAATAATTAGCAAAGCAGTCCAAATGGCAAAGTGTATTTACAAAAGAATTAAAATGACCACGAACAAAGCTACAAGCTTCAGGCATTACATTTTAATGACTGGATGGCAAGAGACCTCCGCTAACTGATTGCATTTTATAACCGCAGTATAATAAGAAAATCCATCTTGAAAGACTGCCAAAATTCCTACAGAAGAATTTTCTAGACATGATAAAGTAACAGTGGAGATAATGGCACGTTTTACATTCAAGAGCTTATTATGATATACATGTCTCATAATATGAAGCGGAGGGTGCTGAGCTGTAATTTAACAGTCTAAGAAGGGGGAAGCTGCAACTGGGGTGAAAGATTTGTTATAAACTTAGAATAGTAACTCAAATCATCTGTCTGATGTCTCTGGCTGAAAGAAATGTAGACTGGAGCAGCGAACCCTTTGGAATCCTAGTTGTGAAGTGTAGAACCATCAGTAAAACGCCGTGGATGTCTCCCATAGTGAGACAGTCAGAATTCAGGCTTCAGCTGGGAAGAAAGGAAAAGAATGTGATCAAGTTTATTTTAAAATTTAATTTGTTTTAGTTGGCATATAAAAACTAAAAATTGTATTGATAATGTGGCAATATGTGTGTGTGTAAGAGTGTGTATGTTTAATGTATATGAGGTTAAACATATCCCTCATGTATGTCAGTTGCCATTTTTTTACAGTACAACTTTCAAAATACAGTATTTTTAGTCCTTTTAAATATGCAGAGTATGAGCAGTATTTCTCATCATCTTAGTACACAACAGTACAGCAAAACTTCCTGCCACTCTCTAATTTGGTACTCACCAAAGAGCTTCTTCCCATCCTTCACCTTATTCTCCCCAGCCTCTGACAGCTGCCATCCTACTCTCACCTTCTATAAGATCAAACTTTCTAGATTCCAAATATGAGTACAGTCAGGTTGTTCTGTGTCTGACATTTTACCAAACAATGATCTAGAGCCCCAACTATGTTATCACAAATGACAAGTTTTTATTTTGCTTTATGGCTTTATGATATTCCATTGTTTATATATACTGTATTTTCTTTGCACATTTGTCAGCTGATGGAGACTTAGGTTACGTCCATTTTTTGGCTATCACGAACAATGCAGCAATGAACAGGGAAGTGCAGATGTCTCCTTGGCATACAGATTTCATTTTCTCCAGTAGTGGAGTTCCTGGATCACAGAGTAGTTTGATTTTTAATTCTTTCTCTCTCTCTCTTTCTTTTTTTCTTTCTTTCTTTTTTAGAGAAGGGTCTATAGGGTGTTCAGGGTCTCACTACTAGATCAAACTCATAGTGATCCATCTGTTTACAGCCTTGCAAAAGCTGGGATTACACCACACCCAGTCTCAGTTGCTGTCTCAGCGTGCCCCACGTACAGGGCTGGCACGGCAGGCCTGGGGATCAAACCTCTGGCCCCTGTGCCTGCTTGCAAGTGCTTTAATCTGCTGAGTTATTTAGCCGGTCCTGACTTTTAATTTTTTGTGGCACCTCTATACTATTTTCCATAATAGCTGGAAGAACTGACATCCCTACCAACTATATATAAGTACTCCCTTTCCTCTGGATTTTAAAGGAATGGACAGCTTTCATTTTATGTCACTTCTGAGTACTGATTATTGTTCCTGAGGGAGCTTCTTCATTATACTTGAAATCAAAAATAAAGATAGGAGGTAAGGTGAGTACAGAGATGACCTGGAGTCATGTCACAGAACAGAGGTACAAATGGGATCGAGTCAAGATGGAAATCATGGAAATATATTAATGTTCTATTTCCTTATTTCCCTCTTCAAGCAATAGAATTTCTCACATCCTTTCACTCATTCATTCATTCATTCATTCATTCATTCATTCATTCATTCATTCAATTATTCATTCAATGATCCTCAGTGGATTCATATTGTGTGCTAAGGTTCCTTATAGGAGTAGCTATCCTTTAAAAAGTTTGCATTTCACTAGTGAGAAAATAAAATGCAGAAAACAAAACAGTGCCGTAATTTAATTCTCCTTCTAAGGCCAATGAAGGACAACTGGAAGGAAAAAGAGGGAGTCATATTACCATGAGATAAGGCTTAAGGAATGCTAGAGTCTTGCATATAAGTGAAGACCACCATAAACCAAAAGGGAAAAACTGAGTAAAGTTTTTTTCAAAACAATTACATAGGGATGATACAAATGCTACTAATATTCTACAAAGACATAATTTAGCAATCAAAGGTTGCTAAATATTTTGAATATTTCAAATGAAAATCAGCGGGATAGGAACAGCTAAAAAATGATGCAAATAAGAATTAGTTGTCATGATATCTAACCTCAACAGACAGCAGAGAGATTAGCAGCTAACAGCAATAAAATAAGATAAAACTGATATGAAATAAAAGATGACAAATACCCAGGGACAACCGCGCTATAGGCATACAAAAAGGGAACTTGAAACTAGACATGAAGAAACAGTATTGCTTTTTCTTTTTTCATCATACTGGACAGTGAACTGTAGGTCCTTGAGCGTGCTAAGCAAAAGATCTGCCACTGAGCTGCACCCTCAAACTTTTTACTTTATTTTATACAGAACATCCCTAAATTGCCCATGTTTGCCTCAAGTTTGCAATCTTTCTGCCTCACCTTTGGCACAATTAGAATTACATGGATGTGCCACCATGCCCAGTCCCAATGAACATTTTTGAAAGAAGTGCATTAAATCACTCCGTAATACATGCTAATGGAAAGCCCACGTGAATGAAAGATAGTTCATTTACAGTAAAATAGCTTATTTTTTAAAGAAAAAGCAAATCAACGAATGTGACTGGCTTTGGACTGAGGAATAAGCTTTCATAAGTAATGAGACACAAAGAAAACCATGATAATACATGTCATGGTAAGTTGGTAGATTGCTCATAAGATAAAAAAGAATGAAAGCCCGAATAGAAAAATATTCTTGACAAACATAGTAGAGGACGACTATTATTTCATAAATATAAAATGTTAAAATTAGTAGAATTACAATGGCAATGAGAGTACACAATGCTCAAAGGAGCAAACACTATGGTTAAGAAACAGCAATTTACAGTAAATATTCAACATAATTCACTGACGTGCTACTTTTACTATTTCTGTGTTGTCTAGCCCTTATGCTGTGTAGCCCTCTAAATTAAAGTATTTTCAAACTAGAATACCTAGTCCCAGTGAAACAGGACCTCTCGAAGATTATTATAAAATACAGCATGAGCTGCTAATGCTGTGTCCTTCTGGTTGCCGTGCAGTTGCCTCTATGTGGATTGATGTACGTCATTGAACACGAGCCTGCCGGTCCTCTGGGGAGTTCTCCAGAGTGGCTTTAGTGACTTGTACAAGTTGTGCTGCTGGGAATCAAGGTCAAGGGCAATTTCACTGCCTTTGTTGTACTGTTTTAGAAATATTTTTGTTTGCCTAATTTGAGTTTTGAAATGGTCATATGTTTGAATCAGTCATTTCATTTGTTGATAATCAATTTTTAAAAAATTTTGCTAAATGTGGGAAAGATGCTCAAATGCACCCTTCCTAGCTTTGTTTGGCAGTGAAAAATTGTACACAATAAAAATAACTTTAGAAGGACAGTTATATAGCATATATTTCACCTGATGAAAACCATAAATAACAAAAATGCTTATATTATAGAACATAAAATACAAATGCATGAATAAATATAAATATGCATTTAAAGCACTGTGAATTAATCAAAATACTAACAGTTCATGTTTAGATTGCTTGTTTTTTTTTTTTGAAAAGATAAACATTATGCTTTTCTCTCTTTTTCTCCCTGTTTTTGATATATTTCCTGATTTTCTTTCTTTCTTTTTTTAATTTTTGTTTTATTGAAATACAAATATGAATGAGACAGTTTTAAGATACCTTGACAAGATGGATTTGATAAATTAATACATTGCAAACTTTTCATAATGTTTTGGCATCATAGAAGGTGCATACATGATATTATACTTACCGACATTATTATACCATATGTCTCTTATCAGTAAATAAAGAGAGTGTAGCTGTTTGCATCTGATTTTCTTTAATGAAAACAAAATATCACATAAAAAACATATGATTTAGTAGAGAATATCTTAACATGGATATGTAATTTATATAAATATCATTGAACTTTTATTATTAGTATTTTCAAATACCACTTTCATACCTCTGCTTTGGATGTCCCTTAGCCTTTGAGCCAGGGGTGAATCATGCTCATATTTGCTGCTTGAACACACATTATTGCAGTGGATCCTCACCTCATAATGACCTGAAATGACAGAGAGGGCCACAGACCAGACAGGTCATAAGAATATGCCGCTCTAACATTTGCTTGTTTATCTGCTGCTAACTTACTTTGTTTTGACATTCTAATTGAAAAAAACATTGCTAAAGTGCGCAACATGAAATAGATTCTCTCAGTGGTTTTGGAGTTCTTGCATATAACGAGAGTGTTTATGTGACATGAATGAAATATGCAGGAACAAGTTTTCCTTTAAAAATTTGAGAAATACAACATCACAGAAGTGGAAGATTATTGTATTTTCCTTGAGTTCTTCCTGATTCTAAGTCTTTTATTTACTGCTCTGTGCATGTTATTGCACAGTAAATGTGGGTATTCCAAGTTAAGAATTTGTGGGCATTCAAAAGGGAATAACAACAACAACAAAAAAAAAAAAAAAAAAAAAAAAAACAAGCAAAAAAAACAATCGGGTGGCAAGATAGCTCAGCGGACTAAATGCCTATTTAGGCAAGCACAGGGACAGGGGTTCAATCTCTGGTACCACATAGCACACTGGCCCCACTCCCAGGCATGCTGAGCTTGCCACAGAGTCCAGGTGTGGTATGCATGCCTGTAATCCCAGTGCTGAAGTGGTGGAAAACAGGAGGGTCACTAGGAGTCTGAGCTGTGTAGTGAGAACCTATACCCAATACATTAAAAAAAAGAAGAATTTGTGAGCTTAAGTGGCTAAGACATAAATAAATGGGGAGGGGAAGAGAGAGACAGAGATACAGACAGAGATGGAAAGAGACAAAGTGACACTGAGACAAAGACTGACTTGTATTTAGTTGAAAGTAACATTTCGAATGCATGTGAAATGGTCATTCATAGTTATTTTGGAAACCCTTTTATCCCCACCCTACTATGACTGTGTAATGGGATAATTTTAAAGTAAGCTCCATTTAATTTATACTGTTCTGTTCTTTGCTAATCCAAACCAGCAGGGTTTTATTAAAATAGTAGCATATAAAAAGTCAGGGTAAAGGTATTTCTACTCCCACGTATGGGCATGTGTTTGGAATGTCTGAGCACCTTTCTGTGACACTGGGAGCTACTGCTGGCACCAAGGCTGGCTTTAGAAAATTTGCCTGTTTTTTCTATTGCCATCAAATACTTTTCTGCATTTCTGCATAAATGACCTTATGAGAAAAACCATGCAGATGCAGCTTCACAGAAGGTCTCATCCTTACTGCACAATTGAAAACATCATGCCAGGAAACACCCTGGAGCTGCCACTGACAAGACCGTGGGTCTCTGGAGACATTTTAATGCGAACCCTCGTGTCTTCCAGCTTCTCTCGAGTGCCGGCGGGAATCCAGCACTAGTTGGGCACCGTTTATGCGGGCACACACTACACTCCACCAATTCTGACATGACGGACATCAGCCTAAATCCAGCTTTAAAACACCAGCCTGGTTAAAGTGCAGTATTAATCACCATTGATTTGTGGGGTTTGGTGGGATGAGGCTTCTGATTTCTAGGGATCTACCAGCTGTGTACATAGCGCCCCCAAAATGAACGAACCTGCTTACGTTTATCACTTCGTCGGCTGATTTTTGTCTATTAATTCAATGAATATTGATGTCTTGCTAATGGATTACATTGTTCTAGGATCTAAATACACTATAATAACCTGGGCAGTGCTACACAGGCCCACTTGAACACCCCATGTAGGGAGCCCCATGGCTCTGGTCTCAAGTTTGCACACTTAGGGACTTGTTTCTTTTCTTTCTTTCTTTTTCTTTTCTTTTTGGTGGAAACAAGGATTGAACTCAGGCCCTTACACTTGCCAGGCAAGCACTTATTCTACTGAGCCATCTCCCCGGCCCCTACCTTGGGACTTGTTGATGCCTTGTGTCAAGGGCTCACAGGATGGCTTCTCTAAGGAGCTGCAGCCAGTGCTTCCCCACCGAGGTCTTGCTGCCCCTGGACTTCATTTGTCCTTCCTCTGGTCTCTTTGGTCCCTCTTTATTCAGCCCTTCTCACTGTGCATCGGAAGTGCTCCCTACTTTCCCCTTCCTTCAATGTATCTCTCTTAAGGAAATTAAAAGTCCAGGAAAGAAGCTGCCTGCAACCATTGTTTTCATCTTTGTTCTCTAATGTGAGTGTCTGTCAGATTGTCACAAAGTTTTGGCACGGAAGGAAGTGTGTAAGGGAAAGAACCTAGAAAAGGAAGGAAACATCATTTTAGACATCAATAAAAAATGACCTATAGGAAGTACAGCAGGCAAACCTTGCTTCTTCCAGAGCCAGCTGACCTTCGGTCTCCCCAGGATGTATGTGTTTTAACCAGCTCAGTCTGATCCCTTAAGAAACTGAATAAGTTTGCTTTTGAAAAAGGTCAGAGGATTTAAGGTAAGAACTCATGAACTTTATCTGGGTTCTAACATTTAAGTGGTTCTGGGTCTTATTTCTATAATCAAATCCAAAGTAAAAATAGATAAACCAGAAGTATTCTGGATATTTTAGAGTCTACTTTTCCTACAAAACTTTTGATTTCTTTTATTATTTGCTAATACTTTATGGCCTGGACACATTGAATGTAGTTATTTTTAGATTAAAACAACAAAACCTAGAGAAGAACATTTATACTTAGTCTTTAAAAAAATATCTCCTTGATTTATACCTCAGGAAAGAAAATTATATTCATTCAGTAAGATAAAGAAAGATCAAATACATCATAAGTATTCTCAAGAATGTTTGGTAGTCTGGGCACTGTGGTAGCATCTCTAAACTCAAAGAGCCAAATTCTACTGTTTTACTTGAGAGTCTAGACATCTACAAGCTGATGTGAGGAGGAATATAATTTGGTCTTAGAATGCTATACAAATAGTAGTGCAGACAAATGAGGGCTAGAAACTATAATTTGCACAATTTTCTAAATCATCTTCACAGCTAGTTTCAGGGAGCATAGCATTTAACTTTGATTTTGGATGGCTCTGGCATTTCTATACTTCAGGATACATCAACTACTTGAATTCTAAACCATATTCTTCCTTCCTTCCTTCCTTCCTTCCTTCCTTCCTTCCTTCCTTCCTTTCGCTGCTTACTGGATCAGAAAGAGGTGCTGTGAATGTGGCACAGTTCTCCTTCTGATAAGCAAGCATTCCCAACCCCTACTTAATTCTTGCCCCTTGCTGCTACCAAACAGTTCTTTGTCTTAATAGCAGGATTCCCCCCCCCAATCCTATTTCTTACAATACTTTGTAGGAATCTAGTTATCACTTCAAATAGTAGACATTACAACAGTAATATATGAAAACAAACCAAATATGTCTTACATGCAGAGGTTTGGTAAGTTTAAAGATTTATTATCCTTCTGGGCAGATAGCTCAGAGGACTAAAGTGCCTGCATAGGAACTGGGGTTCAATTCCCAGAGTGCTGAGCCAGCCCCTCCCTTGAATGCTGAGATGGTGACTGAGACTGGGCATGGTGCCCACCTCTAATCCCAGTGATTGGGAGGCTGAAAACAGAAGGATCACTATGAGTCTGATCTGTGCAGTGAGACCCTATAGACCTTGACCTTGTACTAAATACATAAAAAAATTATTATCTTTCAAGGCAAACACTTAAGAGTTTTCATTTAAACTAATTTTTGTGGACATAGTTTATTTGCTTTGGAATTATTTGTAATTAATTAGTTAGCTGGATTTGGATTTGGGCATAGGAAGAAAATCTAAAACTCCAGCCTGAAATCATGGTGATTTCCATGTAGGAAGAGATAAAGCAGAGTAGCAATTTTGCCTTCTAAAATATAAAAGTAGACTAAGTATTCCTGATCAGGAATGTTGTTAAATTTCCTATTAGGTAATTATTTTTGAGAATTAATTTTGCTTGAATTTAGCCTGTATAGTGTTTCTTAAATTTTAATAATGTTATTTGACATTTCTTACATTTATAGTCAAATTAAGTAATACTTTGCTATGTTTGACACCTGATTATTCAGATCTTTTCTAAAAAGTGAAAAAATAAGGGAAGTAAGGGATGAAAATGAGAAAAATGTAATAAATGTGATTAAATGTACCATCTATGATGAACTTTTAAAGTATTTTTCAGAAGGCATGCAATATAGATAGATGAAACATTTTTGACTCAAAGAGCCTACAGCCTGGCGCAAAAGTCTGAAATGTTAATTCATATGCATAAGTACATTAATCAGCCTCAATGTTAAAATGACCCAGAGTGAGTGGGTATGATAAAACTGAATTGGATCAGATTTTCCTTTTCAAAACATTCATAATAAATAAAAGCTTCCAATTCTCTGAGAAGAAAAGCCCAATTCTTTGCAAAATTTAAAATGCATAATGTAAGCTTTTGCAACCAAAATATGAAGAAGTAATGTTTCCAGTTCCTCCTAGAATAACACTGTGTACTGTTCTTCTTATATACACCAATGATTAGGCTAATGGTTCTACCAGGATTTCCTTGATTGTTACCCTCTGAGTTGGATGCAATCTCTTTCCTTAATAAGAAGGAGTCAAAAGCACAAGATCTCTGTAGTCACAATTCTACTCTGTAACTTTCATACTTCAAAGTCCATGCTGTTACAGTATGTATACAGTGACTGGTGAGGCCGGGGAGATGGCTCAGTGGAATAAGTGTTTCACTGGCAAGTGCAAGGGCCTGAGTTCAATCCCTGGTTCCACCAAACAAACAAACAATGTATACAGTGACTTTCATGCAATATAATATTGAAGCACAAAGAGGAAGAATAATGTTTGAAAGAGAGAGCATGTCAAGTCTTGTGTTTGTGTCACTAAGTTGAACTGATCATAGCTCAAGTTCAAGAAAAGGGAGAACTTAGGAGCCAGCCAGCTACCCAAGCCCTGACAAAAACACAAAAATGGAGAAATTGATTAAAGGAAAACTAACAGAAAATAACTTCAGGAGATGGAACATTTATATCTGGTTAAGGGCCATATAAAAGCAAAATTAAGCTGGGCATGGTGGTGCATGCCTATAATCCCAGCACTCGGGAGGCTGAGGCAGGAGGATTGTTGTGAGTTCGAGACCAGCCTGAGCTACAAAGTGAGCTTAAGGCCAGCCTGAGCTGCATAGCAAGACCCTGTCTCAAAAAAGACAAAAATAAATAAATAAATAAAAAATAAAAATAAAAATAAAAGCAAAATTATTTTATTAAAAAGCCATGTATAAAGTATATCCTGTACACTGAAAAAGAAGCATGTGCCAGGGACACAGGGACAAGTGTTTTTTGCTTTGTTCTTTGTTTGCAATGCACTGGGACTGGACTCGCTGTCTTTCATTTACTAGACAAGCTTGGACTCAAGGTCCTTCACTTTCTATAGTGAAAGGCACCATAGAAAGAAGCAGAAAGTGTCTCAGAACTCCTCTGATTTCAAATGATGAAATACATGACTCAAACTAGTTTCAGTAAAAAGACACAGCTTTGAAATCTTTGGGAGAATAATTGAGATGTTCAAAGAGTCACCTAGCTTCAGGCATGGCTTGATTTGGGATTGGAATAGTGTCCCCAGGTACTCACCCACATCCAACTCCCAGCAAAATTCAAGTTTCTACTTTATTCTAAGGGTGAGGGATTGAAAGAAACAATGTATTTCTATAGAGGGACAGAAGTCTTGGAATTGAGTCTAGTTGGCTCTGGTTTGCTAAGCTGTGAATATTCACTCATGGAGAAGTCGGTCTGCAAAAAGCATGGAATGGGTGCACTGCTAGTTAAAGCAAGTGCAGGAAATCATAGTGCAGACTAGGCAGAGTAAAGCTGGGGTCCTGAAAAGAGGGTGTAAAGAAGAGTAAAGGAATTAAGATGTGTTGGATACATGTTTCAACCTCTAGACTGAGTGTAATCATTATCCACCACAAGCATATGTGATCAGAATTACATAAAATAAACCTGAGGTCCTAATGTCAAAAGAAAATGAAATGAAACGTCAATGGAAAGATAAGTTGAACCATGGAGATATATAGGAGGACAGGTAAATGGAAAAATAAGAAAAGCAGTAGGATAAATGAAACATAAAGTAGGTAGTTTTGGGGAATAGTAAAGATAAATAACTAGAGAAGTAAGTGTTGGGAGCATGTGACAGAGACAGAAGGCTGAGTACACAGATTGTAATAAGAGTTTAGATTATTTAATCTTATAGAATTATTAAAATCTATTATTAAAATAGGTTTAAGAATATGTCCTAGATTATAAAATAGATATAAATAATAACTTTGCTTCATGTCTTTAGACCTCATGTATTGTAGCTCACTAAAGTTTTTCAGTGTTCTAAGACTAGAGCCAGTTGAACTTTCTACAGAAAGCCTGACAGTAGACATAGAGTAACTGAAGATAACTTGTGAATGCATGAGCATAGTTGTGCTTCAATAAAGCTGTATGAGTGGACCCTGAAAACAGAATTTCATGTGTTTTTATATTCCCACAAAATATTCTTTATTTAACAATTGAAAAATGTAAAGACCACTGTTAGCTTGTGAGTAATGTAATTAGAGAAGGGCTTTAGGTTGCAGTTTGAGCACTTGTCTGTAAAAGTGTCCCCACTGTTGTACTAGATACTAAGAAGGTTATATCCTTACTAGAAACAGATTACAGATACATACAACAAGACAAGAAACAATCTGGCTTTCTTGAAAATTTAGTCACTGTGTATACAACAAGACAAGAAACAATCTGGCTTTCTTGAAAATTTAGTCACTGTGTATAAGTTGAGAAAATGAAGATTCCTTGGTATAAACAGGATCTATTCTTGGAAAACACAGAAGAAATGATTAGATTCCTAGATAGGTGCAAATTATCAAAACTGAATCAAGAAGTTATAAAATTCTGAATAACCCATTATCAGTTCAATGAAATTGAAAATATAATGAAAACCTACCAACAAAGAAAAGCCCAAGCCCTGGTGGATTCACAGCTGAACTCCACAAGACATTTAGAGAAGTTTTAATCCCAATACTCCTCAAATTCTTCAATGAATTGAAAAGGAATCAGTACTTCATAATTCATTTCTGGAAGCAAGCATTATGCCGACACCAAAACTAGACAAAGATTCCACCCCCCCAAAGAAAACCAACAAACTCTAAGCCAATCTCCCTCATGAACATAGATACAAAAATCCTCAAGAAAATACCAACAAATAGAATGTAGCAAATCGTCAGGAAGATTATACACCATGACCAGGTCAGACTCATCCCAGGGATGTATGAGTGGTTCAGCATACACAAATGTACAAATGTAACACACCAATCAGCAGAGCTCCAAACTAAAACCACATGCTCATCTCAATAGACACAGAGAATACTTTTCAACAAAGTCTAACAACCATTCAAAATAAAAACCCTACAGAAAATTGGAATAGATGGCTTATACCTCAATCCAATAGAAGCCACCTATGAGAAACCAATGGCCAACAGTTTTCATGGAGAAAAACTGAAAGCTTTTCCTCTAAAATCAGGTACAAGACAAGGGTTTAGACTATCACTACTCCTACTCAATATAATTCTGGAAACACTAGCAGGAACCATTAAATGACAGAGAGAGAGAGAGAGAAAATGAGAGAGAGAGAGAGAGAGAGAGAGAGTGAATGAGTTGGAAAGAAAGAAGTTAAACTATCACTATTTTCAGATGACATGATATTCTACATGGAATACCCATAAAGCTCCACCAAGAAACTTCTAGAACTAATAAACAAATTCAGTAGCATAGGACAATACAACATCAACACCCAAAAATGAATAGCATTCCTCTACACAAACAAGAAACTCACAGAAAGAGAAATTAGAGAAACAATGCCCTTAATAATAGCATCCAAAAAATGACATATTTATGAATTAATCTAAAAAAGAAAGTAACAGATCTATACAGTGAAGATTGCAGTACTCTCAAAAAAGAGATCAAAGAGGATTTCAGAAAATGGAAAGATATTCTTTGCTGCTGGATAGGAAGAACCAACACTGTGAAAACGGCCATACTCTCAAAATTGTTATACAGATTTCGTGCAATCCTTATCAAAATATCATCAGCATACCTTGCAGATCTAGAGAAAACATTCCTAAAATTCACTTGGAACCAGAAGAGACCTAGAATAGCATAGAAAATCCTGACCAACAAAGGCAAGGCGGGAGGCATTACAATTCCTGACTTGAAATTATGATATACAGCTACTCTGATAAAATAAGCATGGTATTGGGGGAAAAAAACATTCTGCCTGGGGCAGGGAGAAGGCTCAGTGGAATAAGTGGTTCCCTGGCAAGCACAAGGGTCTGAGTTCAATCCCAGGTTCTACCCAAAAAAAAAAAGGATTACAAATGCATTCAACCACTTTATCTTTCACATATCGGCCAAACATGTTTACTGGAAGAAAGATAACCTCTTTAATAAATGGTGTAGGAAAAGTTGGCTCTCCACATGTCACAAACTAAAACTAGATCCAGGTCTACCACCACACACTAACCAAAGTCAAAATGTATTAAAGATCTAAATATTAAAACAAAATCACTAAATCTACTGGAAGGGAAAGTAGGTGAAAATATTGAAGAGTAGGGATAGGCAGAGTTCATGAACAAAAAGCAAACTGCACAGGAAACACTTCCAATAGTCAACAACTGGGATCTCCTCTTATTGAGAAGTTTCTGTGCATCAAATAAATCACCAAAAGAGTGAAAAGAAAACTCACAAATTGGGAAAAATCTTAACCAACTTTCATTCAGACAAAGGACTTCTATCGAGAATATATAAAGAACTAAAAAGAAAAAGCATGCCCCCCAAATTTAAAGACCCAACCAAAAAAATGGGTGTCTGAGGTGAATATACACTTCACACAGGAAGAAATACAAATGGCAAATAAATACATGAAAATAAGTTCCACAGCACTGATCATTTGAGAAATGTAATTTAAAACAACACTGAGATACCATCTCACTCCAGAAAGAATAGCTATCATAGAGAAATCAATTAATAAATTCTGGAGTGGCTGTGGGGAAAAAGGGATCTTTCTTTATTCTTGGTGGGAGTGTAGACAGGTACAACCAATATGGAAATCAGTGTGGAGACTCCTCAAAAAACTAGGATTAGTTTTTAACTAGATACTTTTTTCATCTGTATACAAAAACAAAGAAACAAACAAACAAACAAAAAAAAACTAAGAAGCAATCTGGCTTTCTTGAAAATTTATTCATTATGTATAAGCTGAGAAGATGACGATCACATGGTATAAACAGAATCAAACCTTGTAAAACACAGAAAAAATGGTCAGATTCCTAGGTAGGTACAAATTACCAAAACTGAATCAAGAAGATATAAAAACTTTGAATAACCCAATATAATGACCACCATTGAACACCTTCTATCTTATTTTTTTAAAATGTGCATCATCTCTAATATCTTATCTATTATTTTATGCTCTTTCAACTAAGTTAAAAAATATAAAAAGGACAAGGACATAATTATTGTTTATTGGAATAGTGAATGCTTGACTCTTTGATCAGTCTTGCATACCTACATCCAGTAATCTGAACAAATTTGATGCTAACAACATGTAATATAACAACCATTATGAATTTTTGTTCTTGAGTTGAAATTCTGTACCATTTTGCTTTGTTTTTGTCATTGTTCTTGTTACTTCTTTCTTGTTTTTTTTTTTTTTTTTCTTTTTCAAAAAATAAAAAAAAAAAAAACGTGATCTATCCTAAGAAAAGAACCATTCAGCCGAGTCTGTCACCTTTCTAACCAGAAGATAATAGACTCATTGTGGCATTTGGTATGTAACTAAAGTGTTCAGATGTTAAGTACATAAACCCTCAATAATTACAGAGTTTATCTGTAAAATTATTTATTGAGTAGAAAAATTTATGGACGTAATAGAAGAGAACTTGTACTGTGGTGTATTTTAATTATTTATGCTGCTTGCACTATTCATCATATTAAAGTTATGTTCAATAGGCTTTGTGTGTATGAATTCTTCCTGAGACATTTTTCAAAGGGCCAATCTAAGGAAGGGTTTCTAATGACTGCTTTTTAATCTGACTAAGGTGCAGAGGAAACACTGCAAAGTGAGATGGAGGCTACTTTATTCATGTCAGCTCTGAGAAGCAAGTAGAAGCCTGAAGACTTGAGCTCTCCTCTCCACTTCTATTATTGTTCCCCTATTTTTCTCCCATAATTTAAATGAACATATGTACTTTTATGAATTCATGTAATTTCTGATGAAGAGGAAAAACCACTTGGATCACTATATTTCTTTCTTTCTTTCTTTCACATTTGGACTTTGTCCATCTCTTCATTCTTTTATTCATGGTAGCTAATAATTATCTGCTAAATATCAGATGTTGGACTAGATGGCTAAAACCCCAAGAGAGATGATAGTAAGAGAACATTACAGTTGAAAGTTGTGGTTCACAGAGAGTGAAGAATGAGTGTGCTTAGCATCAGCTTAGAACTTGCTAGAACTACAGGTCCTCAAGGCTCCAACTTCATTTAACAACTTGTATTTTAGCAATTCTTTCAGGTGATTCTGATCCTTATTCTAGTTTAATAATCACTGATCTAAATAAACACAAACAATCAGAATTTCCCAACATTCTCATAAGGTGAAAAAGGCTTCTGTATAAGTTTCAGCTGGAGCAAAAGGGGAAGCTTCTGAACTTTTCTATAGTTCATACAGGACATACATGCTTTATGGGTGACATTGCAGCAGGCTAGAGGCAGCAGCACTCATGAGACAGAAGCTGGTCACACATACTGCTACCCTGCCTGTACTCAAATAGCTGTGTGTGTGTGTGTGTGTGCGCACGCGCGCGCGCGTGTGTAAACCCAAGCGTGGGAAGACGGCCTGAAGGAGAAGCCTAGGATGAGCTACATTAACAGAGGTGCTTAGAACAAGAAGTAGGCCACATGGTCCTACCACTACTTCATCTCAGGTCCAGAAAATGTGCCCTCTTAGGAGAAGATCAAATTCCCCAGAAGGAAGAAGCCCAGTGCGGCAGAGCTGCTGGGCTGACAAAAGCCACCCAGTCTAGCAGTCACAACCCAGTGCCCTTCTGAACTACTTTCACACTGAGCAATGGAGCCCAGCCAGTGAGATAGTCACAGAAGGGTCTCATTAGCTCCAGCACTAAGAAAGTGTGAGCCATGTAATCTGTCAGAGAGTGGGTACTGGTGAGGATCAGTGAGAGCTAGGGGCTGGGAAGAACAGAAGACATGGTCCTGGTTAGGGACTTGGCCCAGGCAGTCAGAGATTAGTGGTACAGTGAAAATTGCAGGGGTTTGCATGGACTGACCAGCAGAACCAGGCTGGAGCCAAGGCACTGGAGCAGTGCTAAGTCAGACAGTCTGCCCTTCCCCTCAGAAGCCATTGAGCTGTGCACCCATGAGAACAGCTGCCCACTGCCCTCCAAATTGGACTGATTTCCACATGGAAAGGCTCTCTTCCACTGGGCCCTCAGTTTCACTGACATTGTGGGCTGGATGGAAACTCTATAAAACTGAACAACTAGGACATGGTACCTCTGGGAGCAAAGATTCCAAATCAATGCCTGGGAAAGCTATTTCCTGCATGTCCCAGAAACCACTGAAATCTGAGGTCTGACTGAAGGCAGAAATACTGCTTTGACCCAGGAACAAAAAGGGGCAGATGTCTGCGTATCTTATTTTTATACCTGAATTACATCAAAGATTCAATAATTAATACTTTCTACATTGTTATTTTCCTAGTGGTTGTCCATAGCTACACTCTCTTAATTTACTGATAAGAGACATATGGTATATTAATGTCTGTAAGTATAATATCATGTATGCACCTTCTATGATACCAAAACATTATGAAAACAGTTTGCAATGTATTAGTTTATCAAATCCATCTTGTCAAGGTATCTTAAAACTGTCTCATTGATATTTGTCCTTCAATAAAACAAAAACAAAAACAAAAAAAAGGGCAGAGAGGAGTCATCAGGGTGGAGCATAAGGGTGGGGTTACCTGTTCCTGCCTGGCAAATATAGTTGCCAGCTAGAGAAACATTAGGCAGAGCTGAGACATAACTGCAAATGGAAACACAGGGTGCAGGCAGAGAGATTAACTGCATGGTGCCTGTGGAACAAACTTAACCAGAACTTGAGGTCTCTACCTGTGAGCAGAACACAAGGGATCCATTGATATTCTGGGAACACCAGAGGCCCCTGAACAGGACACTGTTCAAATGTTCGTGCGCATGCGTGTGTGCATGCATGCATGTGTGTGTGTGTTCATTCTTTTTCTGGTTTGATTTTTTGAGGGTCAGACCCTCTATATCTCTGTGTATGGTTATATCTATGTGTATAAATTTTTTGCTATTTCTTATTCCATGTACTTAAGTCATATATGCATATCTGAAATTTTGTTTCTGGGTCGTAACAGTCCTTGACTGTTAGATCTGCAGTTGGACACAATCTTTCTGGTTTTCTTCTCATGTCTTATCTACAATGTGATTCTTTCTTTACCTTCTATTTTCCCATCATATCTTCCCATGTTTCCTTTATACTTTTTTTTTTGATGGGTAACATTGATTTTTTTATTTCAACATCCCCTAAATGAAAGCACTCATTTAGTTTTGTCTTTTGCTCGCCAGCCACTATTTAACCATAAATGTTATTGTTTGGCCCAGTATAATTATTTTTTGTTTTTATCTCCATTTCCCTCTCCTATCTATCTATTTCTTTCTTCTATACATATACATAAACTAGTAAGATTACCCTCAATACTACAGTAGCTTAACACTCACCTTAGGTTTTTTCCTTTCCAAAGTTTATTTCACAGAATTTCTAAAATTAATGTCTTATTAGGTCATTATGTAAACCCAGCTTCTCTATGTTACCTTTCATTATTCACACAAAGTCCCTCCCCATTGTCTTTCCTCTTTCACTGATGCTTCTGTAATTAGACTCAGATTTTGGGATGTTTGGCCATCAATCTCACTTCTGGTAATAAGCTTTTAGAGATAGATACTATTTTTTACTATCCCTTTTACAAAGGATCTATATTACTTTGATCTGATTTATAAGCAATGAATTTAAAAGATTTATATGATTAGCTATCCCAAATCACTTTGATTCTGCTTTCATATCATGACTCAGTTTCAGAAGACACCTATTAGATCTAAGATATGTGTAAGTTCTGGAACTATACAGAAAAAAACAGACTTTGATACCTAGAGACCTTGCAACAAATGGTCAAATAGAGACAGAACACGGAATGACACCTGTGTTAGGAATAAGCACAGAGTTTTGTGGATACCCAATGAAAGGACAAATTATTACTTAAACTCTGATTTGAAAGAAAAGCTCCAAAGATTCTTTGAAAAAAAATAATAAAGCTGAAAGCCATGAAGTGTGAAGTGAAGTTCTCTTGAGGGAAAAGGTGATGTGTGTGGATGGAAGCACTAGGACAGAACCCAGAAGACAAAGCACATCCTCATAGCTCACCGGGGAAAAGGCGCAAGAGCAGGTGTGCCAGAGTTCTTTCCATTTTTCATATTGAGTCGAGACCCTGGGCCAAGAATAGTGGGAAGCTGATGAAAGAATTTAAGTTGAAAAGTAGCAGATTTCTTTACAAAAGCTTTTTTTCAGTTACAGAGGAAAAAATGAAATGATAAAGACTCAAATGGATAAATAATGGAAACAAAGAAGCCCATTAAGTGGATGTGGCCTTAATTCAACGGTACATGGTGGGGACCCATACTTGAGCCATTGGTAGTATGTATATCTATATCTATATATAGATATATATATAGATACAGATAGATCGATAGATCGATAGATCAATAGATCGATCGATCGATCGATCGATAGATAGATAGATAGATAGATAGATGAACTGAGGAAACATATTTAAGAGGCAGAAATGACAAGGTTTTTGTAGACTATAGGTGGAGGAGATTTGAGGGTGGCATCAGAGATACTGCCTAGGTTCCTGACTTGGATAGCTTTCACAAGACCAGGGAACTGAATGAATGCACCTTTTAATACATGTAAAATGATGAATTTTGTTTTTGATAGGTTGGATCCATAAAGTAGGTAGAACATGTTAGAGTGGATTTGGGGTCTGATGGGCATAAAGAGATTTACAGATACCTTAAAGAGTACAACCATAAGGAATGCATATCTACAGTATATGTCAGTTTTTAAAGCTTAAGTTATTTTTATAGGTTAATTCTTTTTGCATTTAGTGTAACCCAGAGGTTCAAAATTTTCTAACAATCCTTAAAATATCAGA
This sequence comes from Ctenomys sociabilis, assembly GCA_004027165.1. Lineage (NCBI taxonomy): Eukaryota > Metazoa > Chordata > Mammalia > Rodentia > Ctenomyidae > Ctenomys > Ctenomys sociabilis. The sequence continues at coordinate 73,877 of PVKA01001580.1, forward strand.
TTCATACTTTGATATAACACTTAGTAACTAGTAACTCCTTAAGCTTCGTTTCAGTTGGCATGACTCCAGCTGTTAAGATCACAGAATTGGAAACAGATATTCCCACATATCTTTCATACATCAGCTCTCCCACAGGCAGCACTGAGCAGAAAAAGCCTGGGTCAGCTTTCTAACAATAGCAGATAGCAATGTAGAAATACTCTGCATCTTCCAAAATTCCTGAGTTCAAATTTTAATTTTCACAGGACACTAGATTACTGGAATGAATTCTACAATATCCTAAACTCTAAAAGAATACTTTTTTTAGATCACTAATTGAGACACATAACTCATTAGGAAATAAAAATACATATGCTCACAATGTTTCAAAAACTAGTTTTTTTTTGGCTTAGCTTCACAATGCCTTGATCACAAAGGGATCCACCCCCTTCTTTATATAGCCTGCAGCCTCTCTGCAGACACAGCACATCATCAGATAAAGGGAATGTCACTGAATCCTCAACATCTAGAGTGTTATAATGCACATTTAGCCCACTTGTGATGGACTAGGCTACTCCTGAATGACAATAAACTCCCCACTTAAATGTTGAAGTTGATTTCTTATTTTCACATTTTAAATACACGAGCTCTATGCTGGGTATGGCAAGAGGCTCTACCAGCGAGTGGTGGTGAATTAGTGGCCTCAGCCACCTACTCAGAGGTTGGCTACTGTTAGTGTTGACCCAGGTTTCCGTGGCCATAGAATACGCCTCCTTAAGGACACATCAGCACGAATAGTATCAAACAGGGGAACACACACAGCCTTCAATAATTTTAGTAACAAGTATAATCAGGCTGATGAAAATGATTTGACTCAGCTCCCTGAACAAAGGCCATGCCATTGATGAATTCAACTGAAGCATATGAGTTGTACGTCTCAAATAAAAATGCATTCACTTCTCAGTAAAAAAATAAAATAACACTTGAGGAGCGTTTAGTTTCATCGTGCAGTCTGATTAAAGCAGTCATAGGTGAAAAGCGCAGCACCTAACAAATGCCATTGAGTTTGACATCTTTCTGGATTTCCTCAGATAATTTTAGAGTTCTTTTTCACTGATATGTCAACCCGATACTCAAAAAAAATGCAGTCAAAGAACAAAGTAACATAATCAGAGACATATTATCAGGTCTATTAACAAAGCAGCTCAGTCACATGAGCTGAAGGGAAACAGCTGTGGGTGCTGAAACTCTTGATAAATCAGCTCTCCTTTTTGCTATTTACAAGAACTCTGTCATCATGCCTGTTGTGTCTGTCATTTGCATCTGGTTTGAGGGCTTTTAGAAGCAATCATGTATCATTTACATGAAGTCCAGAGCCACTGCACTGTACAGTCATTATTTCTAAATGCCATAGTTCTTTGAATTTTATGAAAGAAAATGCTTACATACATAGTTCGATAGACAACACACTACACTTCAGTTTATTAGCTGGAAGAAGAATGTATAACTTTCTTTTTTTATGCATTTTATTGATACATTTTAGATGTATATAATGATTGCATTTGTCATAGGTGTGTAACTTTTAAATATTTCCTAGTTTCTATGTCTTTTGATGGTTGACGCTTCATTAGTTTTTTTCTTATTATATCTAATCATGAGTTAGGACGTCATTGAAATGTCTGTCTGTGCTTGGAATTAAAACTATCAATCATTATTTACTGTTCTCCATGATGATCACTTTTCTTGGAAAAAGGAGATTCAATAGTCTGTTCCAGATACTCTCATTTAACAAAGCTATTGCCTTCCTGGTCTAAGTGTTGCAAAATTCTTTGGACAGCGTAGAACTTTTGAAAATTTAACCATGGATAATTACATTCTCTTTTCTGAAGGTTTTTTTTTTTTTTTTTTTTTTTTTCCAGAACTGGGGATTGAACTCAGGCCTTTGTGCTTGCCAGGCAAGCATTTATTCTACTGAGCTATCTTCCTGGGCCTGTTTTTTTTAAATATCCCTGGCAAATGTCTACATGACCAGGAGTGTATGATTATTTCGCAGAAAGTTGTAACTTTTGCCTACCTTTTCTTTACCTGCCTGAAGATCAACCAAACAAAGAGGATAAAGTCGTCACTGAAGTCACCAAGTCCACATCACAGAATTATGCAAGCACAGTACTAAATGTTTACCTCTGTCTATTCTGAGAAGATGATTTTTTACTTAAATGATTAAATGTTTGTGTTATGGAGAAATTAATATCCTCAAATTTCAATACAGGATTATAGGCATGTTACTCAAAGCTGTAAAATGTTATGGAAAACCTAAAGAAGCACACCGACGAGAGTGATGAAGTGGCGCAGTGGAGATCCCTTGTGACCTCGCGGAGCATGTGGAAGCTCACGCATTTCCTGAAGGCCCTGAGAGACAGGGTTCCTGATACTCGCTACCTAGATGTTCTCACAAAAGACCGAGCCAGAGCTACTGTACTGTGAAGAGAGAAGCTGGGTGTGAGCTGGCTACCCTGAAACCGTGGGTCATGGCAGAATGACTAATTCAGGACCCAATGCCTGTAAGGCAATTTCCCAGTTTCTCAGATAATGTGTTGCCATTGTAATTCTGGTGAAGTGAAGGTAGCTTTCCTGATTCAAAAAAAAAAAAAAAAAAGAAATATTCAGTCATTCTCCAGAACTTAGCAAGCTGTGACTGAGGCTAGATCTGTCTAGAAAAATGTTTCTTTTCTGGTGCTTTTCTATGTTGTCTCTGGTTCAGTATTACTGATCAATACTTGTGTTTTTAAAAAGTACTACACATGTCCTCATTTACTTGCAGAACTTACATGGACTGTTAGTGATTTTACATAGCAGTGGCTCACAGCTTACTCATGAGCTGAATGCACCATGTCTATGCTCACTCTGCACTCTCCAGAGATAACGGGGTTTAGCCCAGCAGTGAGCCACCATCCCAGTTTGTCTAGGGCAGCTCTGGTTTTAAACCTGCAAGCCCCACATCCCAGGAAATGCTTTCATCCAAGACAAACAGGGATGCTTGGTCTCCCCTCTGTGGCACCCTCTCTTCTTCATTACACTTGCATTCTCTTGAGCACTCAGCTTTTATGGACCAGGAATCCACCACATCATAGTTTTTCTCTAGTTCCTAGGCATTTCAGAGAGCAGTCACTGTCACATTGTCTCCTAATGAACCCTTTTCCTTTGGGCAGTGACTTGTCCTTTTCTTCTTGTCACAGAGGATGGAACAGTCCAACCACTTTGCCTCCTGGTTTCTCCTTGAAACACGGATGACATGAAATGACACAAATGTCTCTGCCTCAAAGCAGAGACAACTTAAGACAGACATGGAGCTCATTTTGGGGACAGTGGCAGCCAATGCTGGCAATTCTGAAGCTCCTTATTTGTATAAAAGCTATTCTGCATAAAGTTACTTGTTAACTAGGCTAGAAAGGGGCAGCTCCCTGCAAGCAGTGCTTCTTACACACCATTCCCCCTCAGAAATCACTTCGCTCTAACGAGATTGGCAGCTACTGCACAAACAATAGAAAACACCTGCTGGTACCCTTGTAGGTGTTTATGTGTCCCTGCATCCTGAATGGAATGATTTTAGGTGCTTTGTTCTTTGGACTACTAGATGGCAGAGGACAAAAATGAATCCAAATATTTTTCTTTCTTTCTTGTATTTAGTACAGGGTCTATAAGGATCTCACTATGTAGATCCCACTCATAGTGATCCTCCTTTTTTGGGGGAGGGACTGGGGATTGAACTCAGACCCTTGAGTTTCCCAGGGAAGCGCTTATTCCAGTAAGCCATCTCCCTGGCCCCTTGATCCTTCTGTTTTCAATCTCCCAAGTGCTGAGGTTACAGGTATATACCACTATGCCCAGTCTCAATTGCCCTCTCAACATGCCCCGGGGGTGGGACCTGGGGTCAAACCCTGGCCACTGCTCTGCTTGAGCAGGTGCTTTAGTCCTCTAAGCTATCTGGCCAGGCCTCCAAAATATCTTTTTCTTGGGTATAAGGTAATATTTCTTTATCTCATTAGTCAGGTAGATGCAGCACAATTACAACTCAATATTATAAGGGGTCTTTGGATTTCTCACCCACTCTTACCTTCATCAAAGTAGCCTTAACTTATTTAAACAACTTTCTTTCCCGTTGTTGCTGGTCCCTTAACATTTTAACTAGATAAGCTGATTCATTAAAAAACCGAACCCAGGCCAGGCATGGTGACGCAGGCTCGTAATACCAGCATTAGGGAGCTGGGGGACGAGCGTCACAGGGAGCTGCGTCCTGCCTGTGCTGAGTAGTGAGTTCAGGCCAGCCTGAGCCAGGCAGTGAGATCCTGTCTCAGGAAAACAAATGACAACAAAGTAAAAAGCCCCCACCCATCACTGCCTTATCTCTTCTGATCCTGTTGCCACCTCTGTTCTCCTCTCTGCTCTTTTGGGCAATGTCTGTTCTGAGCACTGTCACTACTGCCCGTCGGATCCCGTCTACACCAGTGATTACGACGTACTCCTACCTGATATCATTATTAAGATAGATGAATAAAGATGAGCTTGATCCTTTATTGGATACTTTATAATAATTGTCACTTTGGAATGTTTACCACAATTTAATGAGCGAGCAGGTATTACTCTTTATTTATATTTAATGAGTTGAGGACTTGAGACATGACATATTAAATAGCTGCCCTAAAACAGTGAAAGTAAGTGGCAGGTATTGATGGAATCCTGGTCTTTTGGGTTTTAAACTCCTTCACATTGTTTAAGCCAATGTTCCCCCAATTGTTCCTTGGTAATTTCAATCTACATTGATGTTTACTCCATTACGATACTTATTTTGAATACTCATACAAGTAGCAATGGTGTGTTATTTAGCATTGTCATTTTACTAAGTAGCATGTATACATACTTGCACACTGAGATAGAATTGTATTTTCCTACTCCTGTGTCAGTCATAAGGATTTAGTAGAAGCTTAGGAAATATCTCTGAATTGACTTAATTGTTGACTCTTCCTGGCTCCATTATCAACATAACCAAATTATTTCCAACACTCAATTTCTGAATTCAAAACGTACAGGCTATGACTTCTAATAAATGAAAACAGCCTATGACAACAATGTATAAAAGTTTGTGGACTCCGTGAAATACATGTAATTGATGTAATCTAACCATGAAAATAGATCTTAGTAATTTTGTAGTTAATATAGACTCTGAAGTATGTGCCAGTAAAATGTTAGATACATATGACTCCTTGAAGGATGTTGATTATAGTGATCTGCCCATTGCTGATACCTCAAGATACTCTGATCCTCTTTATTCCAATTTTTTAAATCAAAATCCTAACTGCAACCTTCACGCCATGTGTGTGTCTGAGTTTGGAGCTTGGTTCCCTGCCAGTTATTGGTAACCCATTTTTCCCATTATTGCACAATTAGCTAACTGTCTATTTCCCTTCCCCAAAAACCACGTCTTGGCACTGCCACCCTTGGATAGATTGCACTGTTATCCTGAGCACATGGCTCGGTCAAAGTTCCTCCTACTATGTCCACTCTCCAGATTGACTAAGGTAGACTCTTACTAAATGCCTAAGTAAAGTGTTTGTTCACTCCTAGGACTATAGAGCCACCTCTCTAGGGAAGGAGACAGGTAAATAACAAAAGCACAGTGTGACCAAGGAAGTGGTGCTCTTTTTCTTCCTAGGTAGTGTGAGGACAGAACAAAGGGACTGTGTGCTCTTCAAGGAGACTGTGAACCATTCTGATGCTTCAGAATGTCTTGGCTCCTACATGCACAACAACAACTGCTAAGTTAAATAAATACTTACCCATACAACACGGCATTGTCCCTATAGTTTGGTGATAATCTCATGACATGTTGAATAATGCTGCTTAGGGTTAAGTTCTGGTTTTATTATTTATCCACTGCTACAGGCAAGTTGTACAGCCACTTTTTCCTATTGGTAAAATGTGGATAGTCCTGACATCCAGTGAAATGCTTCTGACAAACATAGGTAGGAGATGTTCGGGCTGGGCATGGTGCTGTACACATGTCATCTCAGTGTTCAGGAGGCCAAGGCAGGAGGAGTTTGAGGCCCGTTTAGGTTACACAGTGAGTTCAAGGGCAGCTAGCATTATATGTATGCTAAGATTCTATTTCAACAACCAAACAAATGAAAAATGTTCCTATGATGCCTATCGATGAGCAAGTGCTCCAGAAAGTTAGCTCTTATCTTGGCAGCTTCACAAGATGTGGATGTATTTCAGGGGTAGATACAATGTAGAGTGAGACTGATAAATGTAAAGTGCACAAGACCTCAGTGGTTTCAGGCAGTCTCCTGGGCATAGTAGATGCTCAGACCTCAGAAGGAGACCAGGAAGTGGGCTCAGCCTGAACTGTGAGGAAAGGATTTTGAGACACAAGCAGATTGAGCCCAGTCTCAATCTGCTACCATTTGCTTATTTGATTCTTGTATGATTTCTTATTTATTTAATTATTTATTTTTTATTTCTTATTTCTATATCAGAGAAATAAAATGGAGATGAAAGCACTGAATGAAGTATTGTCTTTCTCAGTTTTCACTGGGTTAGATTGCCTCTCCATTATACTTTTTAACTTGAGAATCTTGACTAGTATTATATTTTTAAAAATCTTTTTCCAGGCTCTCACTACCCTCAGGCTTTTGCCTAATTAATTTGCCTTAGACAGATTTTTCTGAGAACATACATTAATAGCAATGTTTTATTTTTAAAAAAGTTTAATTCACTTAAACTTTATAAGCTAGCTACAGATCGAAATGCTACTATAGAAATTCAACTTTATTTACTGTTGCAGGAAAAGCATGAGTCATACAGAGACATTAAATTTTGAGTGGTTCTTAACATAATAAGAATTTTCAGAGAGCTAGTATTTTGTATTGATTACCTCTCTTTGGTGGTGATGTAAAATAGAGCTAAGAATACACATATTAACTAACACATTGGTTATCTAGAAATAAAAACATTTCTGGAGATGTCATTTACGAGCTTGGGATCTTTGCTCATGTAAAAGACTAAAACCTTTTCTGTATGATTTACTGGAAGGAGAAGTTTATGTTTAGAACCTGAATATAATTATATAGTACATTATGTTTAGAGTCTTGCGTGTGGAAACAACTTGATGCAATGGAACTCTGAACTTGATCTTAAAGATAGAGAAAGGAAGATATATTTTCTTTTATAATTAAAACATTTTAGAAAAATGTTTATAGTAATATTTCATACAGTACATATTTAACATTATTTAAAATATAAAATGGTCCAAAGGTAGAAGATTATGTAGTCAAACAATCTTAATTTCAGTTTAGCTTTGGTGCTCTTCTTACTGACTATCTTAACATCTCTGAGCACACTTCCTCACTTGTAAACTTAAGTGGACAGTGTTCATTGATGACTTTATTGTAAGAATTAAAGGAGAAATCTTGTAAAGCAATGTTATTCTTTTTTGGGGGGGGCAGAACCAGGGATTGAACTCAGGCCCTTGTGCTTGCCAGGGAAGGCTTATTCCACTGAATCATCTCCCTGGCAGCAATGTTATTCTTGAAACATATTAGGCCAGGGCATCTTCATGTCTTTCCACCCTCCTCTCTAAAGAATAATGACATTTGTTTCCTTAAGGTAGAGATTCCAACCTCTCATTGCTTATCAGATGCACATAATTTATTTTAAAGTTGATGACAGAGAAAGTGATAGGAAGAAGGCAAGACCTTGAACACCACTGATGTCTCTCTGTGTAGATCACCCATGCCAAGTCACCAGGGGACATGACCTTGGTGCTCGGAGAGTTTAGCACAGTACACAGTATTTCCCATGGGACTTACATTGGACCCCCTGGGTGGCTTCTTTTCATGTGACAGAGCCAGTAAGTTCCTTTCCTTCTTTTTTCCTAACCTCACTAGGCGTATTGCCTTGCTTTTGTCCATAATCAAATGATGAACAAGTTCTACACAGGGCAAACATTCTGCAGGAATGGAAGAATGCACCACCACTCCTGAAGGAATAAAATACACCCCCACTCTTGAAGGACCCTCCAGTAGCAGAACCCTCCTGCTCCTCTCCTCGCCTTGACTCTTCTCCCGGGAGTCTTTGGACAAAGGCCTGAGCAGGACCTGTGCAGTCAGCTTCTCCCGTCCTCTTCCTCCTGGGAGCTGCTGCCTGCAGGAAGCACACACTTCGCACAGCTCCTCCAGGCCCCGAGGAGTGTAATAGCATGCTCTACTGGAAGGCCCAGTGTAGCTTTTCCTATTTGGTGTCTGTTGTGGCTCTAAAATAATTTTAATATTGCTTTGTTGTTAGTTAGGCAAACAATAATATTGTGACTTTACAGGGATTACATTGAATCTGTATTCCATGGGGTAATGCAGATACTTTAACATGGATTCTTCCAATCTGTAAATTTGAGATGCAGTTTCACTGATTTATGATTTTTAAAATTGTCTTCATCAGTGACTTGAAATTACCAGTATATATGTCTTTCATCTCTCTTCTTGTGATTATTCTCCATTTTTCTTGCTTTCACTACTGTAAGTGGGATTGTTTTCTTAATTTTGGGGGGGTTATTTATTATAAATAAAATAGCTGTTTTTTGCAAGTGCTTTTCTATCCTGCCATCCTGCTGGATTTATTATTTCTAGAAGGTTCTTTTTTTTTCTGCAGTCTTTAGGATTTTCTACATATATTGTCATCTGCTAACAAGTATAACCTCACTTTTTTCCCAATTTCAGTGGATTTTATTACTTTCCTGTGAATTAGTACACTGCCTTGTTCCTTGAGAATGTTTTAGCTTCTTCTCCACTGTCTATCATGTTTGCTGTGACCTCTTTGCATATAAATTTTATTTTGAAGAGGTAAATTATTTCTGTAAGTATTTGGGACATGTTCATATCATGTGTGTGTATTCAGTTTTGTCAGATTTTTTGTGTTATTGAGATGATCATACATGTTTTTCTTTCTTTTTACTTTGTTAATGTGATATATTACATTACTTGGCATAAGTGAACAATCTTTACATTTTTAAGGAGAGATTCGAGCTACCAAATGCCCTATTGAATCTGGTTTGTTAGTAATCTGAGTGAAGAGTTTTTACATGCATGCCCCATTGTTTTCTGGTTTTGTATCAGGGTTATGTTCAATTTACAAAAATTAAATAAGAAGTATTTCCTCTTGTATTTAATGGAACAGTCTAAAAAGCATTGTTAGTAATAATTTTTATTATAAAACTTTCATATGAAATCATCTACTGCTGGGCTTTCCTTACTGAAAGGATTTTGAGCTCTAATCCCACTTCTTTATTTAATATTTCTCTTTATAATTTCCCTATTTTTTCCTTATTCCAGTTTTCTGATTCCATTTCTTTCCAGGAATTTACCCATTTTTTAGGCAATCCAATTTGTCCTCTTACTGCCGACATGTCTCTTGTGATGTCTCATCTTTCATATCTAATTACATTTATGTGAGTCTTCTCTTTTTTCTTAGTTTTACTAAGGGTTTATGAATTTTGTTTGTATCTGCAAAGATTATTAAATTGTTTTCATATGACCTGTGATTTCTGATTTAATCTTTATTATTTCTTTCTTTCTTTTAACTTTAGGCTTTATTAATTTTTCCTAATTTCTTAAAAGATATGTAAAGTTAAGGTTTTTAAAAACTTTTTCTCTTCTTTTTAAGTATAGGTAAGTATTGCCATATATCTTTTCTTATTACTGTTTTTTTTCCTGTGTCCTATAAATTTTGCTACATGTATTCTCATTTTCACTTTGGTTGAGATACTTTTTAAATGGTCTTTCAGCTTGCTCTGATTTAACCATTACTCAGAGAAGTGTTAGTTTCCATGTTCTTGTGGATTTCTCCATTTTCCTATTGCTATTGTTTGCTTGGTTAATTCTGTTGCATTCAGAATAGATACCTACAATAAAATTTTCCTGAAATAATATTGGTCTGTTCTTCCCTAGTGCAGGACATCAAACCCAGGACCTCACACATACTAAGCAAGCACTCTGCCATTGAGCTACATTTCCAGATGCTTTTGTAGGTTTGTTTTTGTTTTGAGGCAGGACCTCACTGAGGTGCACAGGCTGGTCTCAAACTTATGATCTTCCTGCCTCAGCCTTCCAAGAACAATAGCGGGTGTTACAAGCATGCTCTACCATGCATAGCTGATCTTAAGTTGACAGAAACTTGTTTTGTGCCCTAATATGGGCTCTATGCTAGAAAATGCTTCAGGTGTACCTTAGCTGGCATCTTCTGATGTTGAATGAGAACTTTATATACATCTATTTGGTCTATAGTATTGTCCAAGACAACTATTTGTAATTTTCTGAGGTATTGACATCTATTTTTTTTTCGATTTCGCCTTCTAGGTTTATAAATATTTGCTTTATATATTCTATACAGTATATTTCTGGATGTTTACCCATTTAATTACTCTGTGCCTTTTGATTGGGGAGCTTAATCTATTCATATTATAATTAAATTATAATTACTGATAAAGGGTTGCCCTTTGTTACAATTTTGTTAGTGGATTTTTGTTTATTTGGTTGGTTTATAGTTTTGTTCTCTTCTGTAATTGTTTCACTTTATTATTTGATTTTTAAAATAATTATTTGTTTTGATTTTATTCTTTGTTATTTGTATGTCTCTTTGTGAATAACTTGTGCCTTGTGGAAACCATCACCTACTTAAAGCCATCCATTCAGAACAGTTTAGTCTCAATCCCACGCAGTCTCTGTACTCTGACCTCTCTGTCCTTAGTGGTCAGGTGGTCAGTGTTGGCTTCTTTTGGCCCTGCATCAGCATCAGCAAGTTCTTATCTTTTAGCTATTATATTAGGTTAGGATTAATTTACATGACACCCTTATTCCTTTAATATTATGCTGCATTGGTCCATGTACTTACCATTACCAGTGAGATTTGTGCTTACAGATGCTTTCATTTTTGTATAATATGGCTTAGTTCACACTGCATGAAGCTTTTTTGCTAGGAAGGCCTCACGATAACAAATTTCCTTACTTTTTGTTTGGTTCTGTATTCTGTCATTTTGTTGAACTTCTGATTTTATTCAGCTATTGTGCTCCCAACTCTATTAAATTGTTTTTTTTGTATCATCTTATAGTTCATAGAGCTTTTTGAAAGTAATCCTTTTGAATTTTTTGCCAGACTGTCCTGTGTCCTTTGAGGGTGATTACTGGAATTTTGTTGTTATTATTATTTTTTTAATTGAGAAACAAATAGCAATGAGATAGTTTCAAAACTGATTAATAGGACAGTTTCAATAATTAACACATTGTACATTGTATCTTCCTAGTAGTTATCCATTGTACAAGAAGCAGACAGGATATCCTGTCCAAACACTATTAGTACAAATCTTTCTTCTCATTGAATTAAGTGAAACTAGTTGTATTATCTATCCTGACTATTCTGTATATACAGATATAAAATGGTCCTTCCTTTGTATCCCCATTTTTTGTTTAGTTTTGTCAGAGATGCGTAATTCATTGGCATCTAAATACTATAGGTCCATGAATTCAGCAAAACAATCCAACACAGTCCAGCAGTCCACAGTAGTAGTGGGTTATCTGCAGGACTGGAAACAGCAGAAGTTGTTATTTTTTTGATAATATCATTTCCTTGGGTATTCATGGTCCTTGTAGCTTTGCACTGGCATGTGAAGTTTCCGTCTGTTCTTCCATACTTTTCATATGTGCTGTGGTGGGAAAGACTGTCACCTTGAGGTGAGCCCAAGTGTGCTAGCTGCAGTAGCTGTGTGGGCTTCCGGGCTGGCATGTGGTCTTGTGTAGCCCTGTGGTGCCTGAGACTGAGGGGGTGGTGTTATGGTGACTCCGTCTGGGGGTGGTGGCATGTCTACCCCAGAGGATGGAGATACACTGATGGGTCTGGCTTTGGAGAAAGCTCAGTGGAGGCTAAACTGGAAGGTATCACATCAGTTTAGTCAGGGTGGCTTTATTAGCTTTGACATAGATTTATTCCATGATTATTATCCATACCTGGTGAAAATATAAGTTCTCATTCTTTAAGAATGTATTTCATAAGCCATGATATATAATCATAAACATAATGTAGTTTTTCCTTTACTGATGCTATTCAGGTAGAAAATAATGAAAGAAAATTCTTTTCAAGCCACACTGCTGTAGAAGCAGAATAACAAATGTAACTGGTTGCTTTTGTGTGCAGCTCAGCCGCATATGTGCCTGCTTGGCAAGCTCAAGGTTCTGAGTTCAGTTTCTGACACTGCAAAAGCAAAACAAAACAAAGCAAGAACCCAAGTCACAAATGCAACTGTCTGTTAACTATTTGATAGATACTGGATCTTATTAATTTGAAAAAAGTGATGGCTTGAGAGAACTCTTAACATCATTCTGTCCTATCTGTAGACAATCCTGTTTAATATGAAGAGTACTTCAGAGCTTGGTAATCCAGCATTTGGGAGAATGAAGCATGAGTCTGAGTTCACCCTGGACTGCATAGTGAGTTGAGGTCCAACTGGACCACATAGTGAGACCCTGTCTCAAAAACAAAACAAAACCAAACCCAAGAAAACAGATTACTTTAAAGACAGACAAAATGTAGATAGTTTAATGACTTAATCAAATATTTTTCTACATTTGATACTATTTTTCTAGATTTTAAAATTTTCTAATTTGCTATGACTGTTTTCTCACTCTAAATCTATATTTTTCTTATCTAAATTTATAGCCAAACATTTGTATTTTTATTAAGTGGAGCCCAATGGAATTATATAAAATTGAAGTCTTTAAACCACATGTGAATCTTAGATTGACTGTGGACTATCTCCTTCTTTTCAAGCCATTTTTTTCCCCTACAGAATCAAGGATTTCACCAACCACATGGAGATAAATTGGCTTTAGACTTGTGGGTTACATTCTTGTTGACTATTCTTTTAGGTTTTGGAGAGCCAAAGTTTCAGATCACATGGAGGGTGGGTATTTAACTTCACATAAATAAATGAATACAAGGGAACAGATGCTTCTCTTAGAAATGGATCATCTTGTTAAAGCACAAAAACAGTGCAATAAAATGACTAATGTAATGCAAGAGTCTTGGTCCTGGCATTGCCTGTTCAGGAAACTGAAGAGAAGGTGTGGTCATTTGTGAGGTCAGGCACATTCAAGGTAGCACAATGACAGACAGGCATAGGCATTTGAAAAGTATCCTTCAGTCTTATTCTGAAAAGGAGACCAGAAGAAGGACAAAAGAAAAAGGAATTGAAATGAGCGTACATGTAGTTGGTTGTTACAGGGTCTCACTACCCAGCTTTGATTCATGGTGATCTGCTTTCAGCCTTCCCAATGCTGGGATTACAGGTGTGCGCCACTATGCCTGTTTTCTGTGGATTATTCAAGGTGCCATGGAGTGGGGCTGGTGTGGCATATGGTGCTGGGGATCGAACCACAGTTGCTGCACTTGCTTAAGCTTGCCTAAGCAATCTTGCCAGCCACAAAATCCTAAAGCTTCTTCAAATATGTTTTTTAAGTGGGGTGACATTTTGTACTTATCATCAAAAGGAAATCTGTGCTGGTATCTATTGGAATTTAGCAAAGAAAGGAAAGGTTGAGAAAAGCTTGCTTTCTGGTATAAACTTCCTGAGAAGAGATAGACAGAGATCCCAGGAAGAGATAATATTGGTGAAACTATATTACAACAGTAATATTCATGGAAGAATTTTTTAGCAATCACCACATAATAATGATGACCCCTTTCCCAGTGGCAAAAATAAACTGGGCCATTGTCCAACAGGAAAACCAGAGGATTCTCCTGAAATATTCAAAGCATCACTAAGAATCAAAAGGAAATAAAACTCTTACTGTGTATGGGGAAGCAACTCAATTGCTTGTATCCTTGGGAGCCTAATTAATAAATGTATGAATTTCAGACACCAAGAGAAATTGCAGCAAATAAACTACAAGGAAGATGGGCAGGAGAACAATGGATCAAGTTCTAGCCTGAGAATGATGTTCGTCTGATAGAAGAATTCTTCTGGGGTAGAAAAACCAAATTCATGGACATGAAAGTAGACAAACATGTACTAGAAACCATTTTTCCTATTTATCATCATAAAACAGCTTCACTAGGCCAAATTTATGAATAATTGTTAGAAAAATAAATATTCAGAAAGCAAAGTGAAACAAAATCTTTAGGTCTACTAGTAAATAGGACTAATTTTACATTATGGAAGGAAATAGACCTAACTTCATGAAAAATAAATGAGAAATGACTGAGCCAAAGAACAATGCAAGGAGATGACTACACTTTGTGGCCATTAAAAGTCTCAGTAAAATCTAGGTTTTAGGAGCTCATAGTAACAGATTGTGTCCACACTAGCCAGCTCTCACCGCCAGGTACAAACTACAGAAGCCTAAAGAGACATTTCAGTTTTTTAATGTGCTGAGTGTGATTTTTCTAGTAAAACAAAGGTAGGAATTAAGAACACTTAAAAGTAGTCTTGGAGGACTGGCAAGATAGCTCAGCTGTCTAAAAGCCTGCTTAGGCAAGAGTAAGGGCTGGGTTTCCCACCCAGGCACCACATGCCTGGCCAGCTGCCCCGCCCCCAGGCGCACTGAGCTGGCCACCATAGATCAGAGGTGGTGGCACAGGCCTGCAATCCCAGCTCTGGGGGGGCTAAAAATAGGAGGACTGTTATAAGCCCAAGCTGTGTAATGAGACCCTGCCCTAAATAATAATAATAATAATAATAATAATAATAATAATAATAATAATAATAATAAATAATAATAATAATAATAATAATAATAATAATAATAGAAGTACAGCTGGGAAAACTGTGTTAAGTCTGGAAATAAGATTATTTTTTAAATATAGTAGATCTAGGGCTTGGGGAGATAGCTTGGTGATCTAAGCACCTGTCTGGCAAGGGCAAGGACCCGAGTTTAATGCTCGGTATTGCTCGCAGTGCAGGCTGTGGAACTCTGGGTGCGCAGTGCCAGACTGAAACTGAGCGTGGTGGTGCACACCTATAATTCTAGAGCTGAGGAGGCTGAGACAGGAAGATCACTATGCATGTGAGCTGCATAGAGAGACCTTGTATCAAATAAAAGAATAATATTTAAAACATAAAAATAAAAAGTAAAAAAATTGTAGATCTAGAGCTGTTTCAATGTTGTGTGTATTATTAACTTCTTGAACTCTTCTTTCTGAGGCTTTTAAAGTAATTTATCAGTTCTATCCAATGAGAGACTGTATTAGCATTGGTTGATAAATAATTATCAGGCAAACCTTATGAATAAGGTTGAGGATAAAGAACTTTGAACTTCAATTTATTTGAATTTTAATTCAGGTGGACAAGAAATTGTACTCTTATTTTTAATTCTTTTAAACTTTCACTTGAAGATTTTATAACTTCAAATCTTTAGAAATTTAGCTAATGAGGGCAGACAATTTGATTTTTGAATTTATGTTTTTAGAAGTTTTAAGTAGGGTTTAGTCTTCAAAATTTAATTTTAGCCAGACAATTCATAATAGGGGAGATTTTTCAAAATTCAGGCCATTTCCTTCTCTTTAGAAAAATATATGTTGGTTTGTACTGCCTTTTTAGCTCATTGTCAGATCTTTGATTAGTTCATTAGAGAGTAGTTTGATTTAATCTAAGATGGACAACTGAGTTCAAAATTAATTTCCATCCCTGAGGGTAGACTGTCTTTGAAGTTACTGAATTACTTTATTGTCCTGACAAATTTCCGACCATCAAAGGGCCAAATGTATTCTGGACACCAGCACTTAGGATGGTCACCCAAAGGGGAGTGGTGTTATTGACACAAAAGAGTAAGGTGTTTGAACAAATTCTTCTACTGAGAGAAACAGCCACACACAAGCTCAAGCCAGAGAAGTTAACAGAGCAGAATTCTGAGCAATGTCCCAAGTGTACCCCTTTTGCTCCTCTCCACATATACCAGGGGTGGTAAACCTATTGCATATGTGCCCCAGCAGGCTCTTTGCTGCCATTGAAAGCTATAAAAGTTGACTCACCATCACTCAGAGGAACATCCATTAATGGGCTTAATACATGCAGCAGCTCTGCATTCTATTTCACTGTCTTTTGAGGTGGAAGTCAAGTGGCATGCCAATTAGACAATTTGAAAGAAAGATCAGTAGTTCATGCTCTTTCTGACTCTTTCTTATGATGGACAACGGTGCTTTTCTGCGCTATCTTCATTTTTTTAGTAATATCTCTTGCCATGTTGGTCAGCTTTCCCATTACAGGAAATATCTGACATGAAGAAGAAGAGGTTTGGGCCAGGGAGATAGTTCAGTAGAATAAGTGCTTGCCTGGCAAGTGCAGGGTAGTTCAATCCCTGGTACCATGAAGAAGAAGAAGAAGAAGAAGAAGGAGGAAGAGGAGGAGGAGGAAGAAGAGGAGGAGGATGAGGATGAGGATGAGAAAAGGTTCATTTGGCTCATGGTTTAGAGACTTCAGTTCACATCTGGCTGGCTCCAAAGAAGAAATGTCATGGCAGAAGTAGTGGTAGGACAAAGCTGCTCGCCTCATGGTGATGAGGAAGCAGAGCCCAGCGGAACAGTGCTAATGAGAAGTCAGTCTTCAAAGACTGCCCTACTTCATCCAACTAGGCCCAAAACATGGGTATATATTTGAATATCAGTCAACTAATGAGTATGCTGCTCCTTTGATCCAAGCACCTTTCTTGCAGCCTCTTCATCTAGTCTGACTGACCTTTAAAGTTATCTAGCACACTTACGTCTTGAGAATCTACCTTTCCTATGTGGGACTGTTGCTGAAAATCTTGGCTCTCCAGCCAACATATGAACAACATCTGATCTATCATATGTTCTCTTTTTGCAGCTTGCATCTTCAGAAACTGAGCCAGAGATTGAACAGATGTATAATTTGTTTTCTTTTGTAGAGAAATACTCTAGAGAAATGCTTTCACTAATTCCTATTGCCTAGATCACAAGCTTGTTAGTGTCTATCCTTTGCACAGCCTAGTCCTTTAGCTTTTAAAATTCCAAGAACTATCTCAAGTCTGCCTCAGATTACATTTGTGTTCAGATTGATAGATTTAGTTCCTTTCCTGACAAGATTAGTACTTGAGACGATTATTTTTAAAATATGCATATTCCTCCCAATCACACAGGAACTGCCACAAAGAATTAACAACTGGAATCTCAGCTTATTAGCAAGCTTTTTCACTGTAAGATAAGCTATCAAAAGAGTGAAGAGACACCCACAATGTAGGAAAAATGTTTGCCAGCTGTTCTTCAAACAATGGATTACTATCAAGAACATATAGGGCAGGGGGATAGCTCAGCAGAGTGTTTGTCTGGTAAGTACAAGGTCCTGAGTTTGATCCCTGGTACCACACACACACATACATATACATACACACATGAACATATAAAAATAACACAAAAAACCCCCAAGCCACCAGACCTTCCAAATTTAAAGACCCAATTCAAAAATAGGCATCTGAAATGAATAAGTACATCTCAGATAAAGAAATACAAACAGCAAATAAATATATGAAAAATAGTCAACATCACTGGTCATTCAAGAAATGCAAATTAAAACAACATTGAGAATCCATCTCACCCCCCAAAACAATGGCTATCATCAATAAATCAACTCATAACAAATATTGTTAGGGCCTGTGAGGATAAAGGAACCCTTTTGCACTGTTGGTAGTAGTCTGGTGTAGCTACTGTAGCATTCAATGTAAAGATTCCTCAAAAAACTCAGATTAAAGGTCCCATTCAACCCAGCTATTCCCCTCCTGGGTACTTTTCCAGAAAAACTGAAAACCTCAGACCACAATGATATATGTGCACCCATGTTTATAGCAGCACAGTTTGTAATAGCTAAATCTTGGAAACAATCCAAATGCCTGTCAACTGAGGAACGGATGAAAATCATGTGCTCTTTTTCTACAGTGGAGCACTACCCAGCCATAAAGCATAAATGGGAGACTTTGTAGATAAATAGATTCAACTCAACCATATGTATAAGTAAAAACCAAATGCACATCTTCAAACATCAAATTATCTCCCTAGTGTGAGAAGCTGAAAGAGTATATAGTATTCAAAATGTTCAATAGATACTGAAAAATTGGAAGAAACTTTAAAAGAAAGAGAAACTGAGATGGGGGAACAGAAAAAAGAAGGAAAAGATATATGTATTAACTAAGATAGTTATACTACTAATTTATTTTGGTTCATTGAAAAGAAAGATTATGACAATATTATTTGGGCAATTAAATGCATATATGTTGTACTCTAATTCAAAATAACAATATGCAATGTTTTAATCATTTTTACCCTCCTATGATCGTGTTTTGAAATATTGTTTTATTTTTCATCTTTAAAATAAAAAAAAGATTTATGGTTTAAAAAAATGCAAACACTCTTGCAGGTCATTCAAGACTCCCTTAATCAGAATCTTTGGAAAGAATCCCAGAAAACTACATTCTTATAAGTTCCACAAGAAAAAAAAAAATGAAATCTTCACACAGGGGATTCTTTTCTCTGTTACTTCTTTCTGAAATGTCTAATAACTACTATAGAAATTATCAAACAACACTTACTGTGGAGTCAGACTGAAATATTTAGAATGGACGAACACTAGAATTCCCTTTGGATTTATTTCATCTTCAAATATACATGAAAATATTAAAATTGGAAGGGGAAAACTGGTGTCATGATGTGTTTGTGGGGTTTAATATTTATTACGGAATAAATATTAAAATACAGCCTCACAGCAGTCAGTAAATTCCGGAATTTAACAGACAAACTCAGTGATCTATATAGCTGGTCCTTGGAGTCTGTTGTTTTCCTTAAAATACTTTAACCATAAGACTTCAGGTAAAAAAAATGAAGTAAAGAAAGCTTAAGCTATATACTTCTAAGGGAAATACTCACAACATTTATTTTGTAAAATATTCCTTAGGAATAAAGAAAATTTAAATTTATCTACATACAGTACAGTGCAGCTTTACTCATATGACCTGTGTCAGCTAAAGGTGGATAACAAAATCTTGTCAGTGTGGAAATCAGTCATGTCCACTATCCAGTATAGTTATCTCTGCATTACCCAGTCCACTCAGACTTTGTTTCTCACCCTTAACTTCCTTTCTCTTGTTCTGTGAAGAATTCCTGGGAGCTTACTTTTAGGAACGATGCCTGCCCCTCAAGCTAGCATCTCTGATCCAACTCCATTTCGTACACTTTCTGGACCGTACTGGGTGTAAATCAGTGGATTTAGAAATGGAAAAGTAGGTAGCTATTGCATTCACCATCAGATTAGCAGCACAGCAATGCATACATTGTGCACCTTTCGCCTATTATGGGCTTCCTCTGGTCCACTGGCTTCAGCATTTCTTCTCTTCTCCTCAGGTCTCAGGAATTTCACAAGCTTGACCTCAGATCTGGCCAGTGGTAGACTCTCCTCAAACATACTTCTTTGAGGCTCAGGGGTCATAACAGAAGTTTACAGTGATATTTTGCAAAAGCTTGTAATCTTTTAGATCGTGCAAAGTTCCTAAATATTTGTTGAGTTTCTATATGTTTTTGTTGTTTCTACTCACTTACCTGCCCTTCCATTCCTGAAATATAGAATCTTTGAGGATCTTTCAGAATGTACAATATACGGTCTAGCCAAGCCTGCAATAATTCTCTCTTGTCAACACTTTCAAACTTTTTTATCTTTTTGAAGTGAAAAATTGTCACTGAATCACGTATTCTTTCCCATCCTCTGATTTATGAATTAAACTCTGAGAACTCCACAGATCTCAGCCCTTGGAGATCACCAAAACCTTTGTTCATTCATAAAAATTGGCATCAATAACAGAAAGTTTTGCTTTCAAGACTACTTTGGAAAACATCTAATTTGAACCTAGAAGACAAACTATGACTTCTTTTTTTTTTCTTTCTTTTTTTAATTTATTTTTATTTTATTAAAATACAGATGTCAATCAGACAGTTTCAAGACACCTTAACCATACAGATTCGATGAGTTAATACATTGCAAACTGTTTTGATAACGTTTTGGTATTGTACAAGGTGCATACATGATATTATATTTACAGATATTATTTTAGCAGATATCTCTTAACAGTGAATTAAGAGTGTAGCTGCTTACTTATCTTATTTTTTATACCTGAATTATATCAAAAATTCAATAATTGTTTACCTAGTCAATGAGAGAGCAAACTGGTCAAGCATTGGCCGTGACTCATCCACATGGATGACACAAAGGAACTACAGAATAATGTACAGGACTACAAGATAAACCCTGAGAGGACTTCACTGACCACATAAGAAATATAAAGTTCTTGTGTTGGTATATAAGTCTTGATCTACCTAGGTCTTAACCATCCAGCAGAAAAGTATAAAAATGAAGTATACATCGTGAGCCCATAATATTAAGCTGAGCCGTGGATATGGCCGACAATTTCTTTGAATAACTCACTATGGTTGCAGAATGCTGGACTGTGTTGGATTGTGGTGTTGAGTTCAAGCACCTAAGTTAGTTGAATGTCAATGGAGTGCCCACTTTTGACAGGTGTAGACAAAGGAAGGGTTGTAGGAAGAAAAAATCATGATGTGTGTGTATAGACAGTACAGTTAGGATAGATAACGCTGTGCTTCTACATAATTCTATGAGAGGCAAGATCTGCACTAATGGTGGTTGGACAGGATATTATGTCGGCTTTTAGTACTATGGTCAAACTATGACTTCTTTTGTTTTGTGATTCTCTCTGGTCTTGATGGCATTCACAAGGAAAACTTTTGTGGTTGTGGTTTCTGGTAGAAGTGTAAGAGGTATGAAAAACCATGAAGAAAAGAAACTAAAGTGAGTCTGAATCAAAATATGATACACAATATTGAACTCCTGAGGAATCAGTAAGAAGAAAGTTCTATTAAGAACTTCTTTTATATATTAAATCAAAGAGTGAAGAGGCTCACACTGAAGGCTGTGTGATGGACCATCATGTCCAGAAGCCTGCAAATGATACCATGTCTCATCTGGAGATCAACTTTGGAGACCTCGGCTTCCCTGGACAGGGTGGTAGGGGAGGGCGAGGTGGACATGGGCGCAGGAGGCATCCAAACCGTGGCAGCAGGACTGAGAAGTCAAGTGCTTCTGCTCCGGATGAGGACGACCCCGAGGCCTTCCCAGCTCTGGTCTAACTGGATGCCTGAAGATGCTTGGCTCCTCCAGGCACCCCCTTGTTCAAAGCTTTGTGCATGCTTAAGGATCCCAGGCAACTAAAAACTTTTTTAAAAGGGGAAAAATATTTTTCAACTATTTGTCTAAAATTGTGATGAGTCGACCCCTAATGGAAAATAAAGCTTGTGAGTGACAAAGATTTAACATAAATCAGCTAATTTATAACACAGACAGAGGGTGGGGGGAAGTAGAGGGGAGAAAGGGACAAACAGGGACACAGAGAGACAGAAAGAGACTGAGCTATCTTCAGTGATCAAAAGAAGGAAAAGGATTTCTGGGCTTCAAAAGCAGCTGCAGTGAGGCTGGTTTATACCATCAGAACTATGTTGATGCTTGGAATTTCGTGGGCTGGTTATGTAAAATACTGTAATTATGAAAAATTGAATTATAAAAACTTGCAATTAAGTCAATTGCCTAATTGTACTTTCCTAATTATTTTCATGCCATTTCATATTTTAAAATGCTCTTAAATCAATTGTATTTGTATGTTGGCAACACTGTATAATGATATGCTACTGGGAATCTTTGGCCAACTCACGCTCACTGACATCATCTTAGTAGTTGGAAATCAGCTGTGGTAGAAGAAATTACACTATGCAAATTGACAAATACTATAGTCAGCCTTTTCAAAATGAACAAACTAGGGAACTGTCTGCTAAGTGCAGGGTTTGCTAGCATACTACTGTTAGGATTCTCTTTCTAGTATCCATATTTTTTCTCTCACTCTTTTATGTCTCTGGTTCATTATTTCACCTTTCTGTTAATCAATTGTATCTGTGTTTTTATCCATGTGGCAAAAACAGAGACGAAAAAGTTTCAATATTCACAATTTATAGCAAAGCACTCAAAGGCCACCAAGGCGAAGACTAAATTAAAAAGCAATTTCAGATTATGGTTGTGGCATGGATAATCCCAAAGTTGCAGATTGTATTGCCATAATCACCTCATTTACTTAGAGATTACCCTTGAAAGAGGTTTTGTCTTGTAGACGCTAGGTGTTCCAGTTGTTTGTCTCATGGTGTCTGCCTTGGTTACTTTTCTCTTGTTTCTGAAGCAAAATACCCAATGCCCAGAATTAAGGAAGGAAAGGTTTAGTTAGCTCAGTTTGTGGAGGTTTCAGCACATACTTGGCTGGCTGCAAGATAGGATGACACATGGCAGAGGGCAACAACTCATGATGGTGGAAGATTATAGAATCAACAAGAGCAAAAGGGAGCAGCTGAGAGCAGCCCCTTTCCCTCCTATATTGTATGCAGGCTGTCCACCCCCGGGTAGTCATAGCACCCACACCATAAACCCAGCACTGGACTATGACTCAATCATAAACTCTAGAAGCCTGCTCCATGGCTGTCTGAGGCTTTGGGGGACATTGAGACACAAACCTAACAGTGTCTTCATTGTTCTCTCAATTCTAGCTTTACCTATTATGTTTAGTTCAAGCTTAGGAGCCTTTGGTCAGCAGCAAAGGGATAGCGTGGTCTCTTCTACTGAAAGTAGGATTTCAACAGAAACTTAAGTGCAGAAGCAGTAATTTGGCTGCCAGAAAGATCGTAAAGGCAAGTTAAACTCTTACAAACCCCAGGAAAATTGAAAGTTATTTCCCCAAATTCTTACATCAGTTGATTTGTTGAAAAGTACATTTTATCAAGTCTGAAGGGTTCTTTCAAAATTATTACAAAAACTAGAGACACTCTTAAGTTTTTGTTCCCAAGAAAAGTAATAGAAAATGCTTTCAGTACAGGATGACATAAAGGAAGTCCTATAAAACTGATGCATTATTCTAATTACTTGATAATATTGGCCATCCTCTCCTCAACTTCACAAGGACAAAGCAACTACCACAGCGGTTTCCTGTTGGGTCTTTCACATGGGAAGACAATTCCAGACGTTTCAGTCTTTTCAAAAAAATTTAATCATCAGCTGACTTCCCTAGCAATCCACTGCAGACTGATAACACAAAATACAAATTACTCTTCCAGTTGACTTTCAGTCTAAAATTATTTTTCAGCAACTTTATTATATTATAAGGAGATACATAACAAATATATGCTTGCTGATTCATAAATCTTCAAATGTGAGGTTGTCTTATTTTTTCTTAATAATTTTCAAATCATAGGAAACATAAATTGAAAATACCCTATGCTATGATGCAACACAAAAATGTATATTTTGATTTCTAAAATTAGAATTCCTATCACTGATGCTAGTGTGGCCCTGAATCCTGCCTATTTACTTTATCAGCTACAAGATATTCAGAGAACTGGGCCAGGGCTCTTTTCTCCCTTCCAAATCTCTCTGCACAGTTCATTTATCTAAAAGAACAGAGTCCAGTTTTTCAGAGAACTTTAATCAAATCCAGAATCTTCCCTAATGTGCATTTGTAGTCCTTCACACACTGCCAGCTCTACTGTAGATGGCAACAAACCCTGGGAGGAAAAAGTGAATGAAAGTACGTCAGATGTCCTTTCTGCAATAACTTTAGACCTCAGTGACAGTGCATTTGTGATACTTGAGAATAAATATTTCCAAGGTGGTTCAAATGCATATTTTTCATAAGAAGAAAGAGGAAACAGAAATGATAGAATAATTGAATTTGTATTATGCCATATTGTTTAATGTGTAGTTTAAAAAAAAACAAAACACTTCCTAAAACATAAGCAGTTAGGCCTAGAGGCTTCATTAAATTTACATTAGAAAAACAACAACATTTTTGTGTGTGATACTGGAGACTGAAACTAGGGAGTGCTGGCCTATATCCCAACCTCTTCTTAAATCATGTTTGAGATAGGATTTCCTTGATTTGCCCAAGTTGGACTTAAAATTGCAGTTCTCCTGCCTCAGCTTCCAGGGTAGCTGAATTTATAGGCATTTGTCACTATGCTGTGCTAAAAATGCATCATTTTTATTTGCAGAAGTCATTTATGGTTGGGGTTGTTTACTCTCTACTGTATTACTTTGGAAGAGAACACAGTTCTGGCTGCTCTGCTTTTAGTTATCTGAAGATTAATCAGTAGGTTCAAAAATGTCAGTTCAACCCATCCATCATAAACTTTCTTGATGAGCATTTTACATAATGATTTTATGAAGTTCCCCTAATCTTTGACCAGATTTATTATTTCACTGAGGACTGCAAAATGTTTACTTTCTAATTTTACTTTGTCTTGGAATGATGCTGTCTACTGTAAGGATGTTTTTCCAAATTAACTATTTGTTACCCTGAAATACAATTTGCCTAAAACATTAAATAGATATTGAATTTCATCTCATTATCAGTTTTCAGAATACAAAATTGGTCATGGCAAACCAGTGAAGTTATCTTTTGTCAGCATTTTGAGGAATTCATAGAGTTTTACATATTTGATCTGTTTTATATAGGGGTGTATTAGTGCTGTTTGACCCTCAGAATCTTCCACTGAAGTCAGAAAGAACTTCAAATTTGCCCCTGAGACATTTGGAGATGACCTCAGTGGAGCTGGATGGCTTCCATGCTTTTATCTCAAAAGGATAATTTAGAATTGCATTGTGTATTTCCTGTTCCAGCTTTAGAACAAGTTTTAAAGGGATTCCTAGGTCTTTTGATTTGGAAGTGATATTTAGAGACTGAAATACAGTTATTAGGTTTGCACATTGAAACCGAGTTGTCATTATTTCTGGACCTTCTCAATACAGATAGGAAGAAAATAAGTTGTGTTTCTTGTTTTTAACAAGGCCAAAATACAGGACTTGAATTGACAAAGAAATCACATGACTTTTATTTAATTTCATTTATTTTATTTTTCTTATGTCCTCCAAATCTTTTTCCTGAAGACACTGGGACAATTGTTCATTCTCTTTATTCTCCAATATATAACTGGAATTTAAAATAACGATAGCAATGTTATTAGAGAAACGTTACAAAAATTGTTCAATGTTTTTAATGATTCTCTTGTTTTTAAGATGTGTGTGTGTGTGTGTGTGTGTGTGTGTGTGCTCACGCATGGGTGTTACTGAAGACTGAACCAAGAGCCTTTGCCCTAAACTATCTCTCTAGCCTTTTTCAAATGTTGCTTTTTCAAAATTTTGAGGTAGGTTCTTACTAAGTCACTAAATGACCCATGCCAAGCTCAAACTTGTGATTCTTTATCCTCAACCTCTCAGTGTGCTGGCATTATAGGCATGTGCCACCACACCTGCCTAAAGACTCATATCGTTAGACATGTACAGCTAGATTTTTTTTTTTATTAATTTTATTGAGAAACAAATAGCAATGAGAGTTTCAAAACAGGTTGGCAGGACAGTTTTAATCATTACTACATTGCATATTGTTGTCTTTGCAGTGGTTATGCATAGTACAAGATGCAGACATGATATCCTTTCCAAACACTATTAGTACAAATGTTTTTCTTATTAAATTAAGAGAAAATAGATGTATTTTTATCCTGTTTTATATATACAGATACAAAATGGTCCTCCATGTATATCCTCTTATTTTGTTTAGTTTTTTCAGAAATGGATATTCCATTGCCATTTAAATATTGTAGGTGTGTGAATTCAGCAAGATAATCCAATATAGTCCAGCAGTCCATAATAGTAGTGGGTTATCCACAGGACTGGCAATGTCAGAAGTTGTTGACTTGAGCCTTTTACAGCTCAGCATATTAATATGGCTTTATTTTTTGTACCTCCTTTTTATACACTTCTGCTGGAATTAAGACCAAGATAAAGCAGGACCTATATAACAAGAAATGTAACTTTTGTATCTGACAAGATCAGTCACTCCAGAAAGAATGGCTATCATAAAGAAATCAATCAAGAACAAATGTCGGAGAGGCTGTAGGGAAAAAGGAACCCTTCTCCATTGATGGTGGGAATGTAGACTGGTGCAACCATTATGGAAATCAGTGTGGAGACTCCTTAAAAAACTAGGACTGGAAATCCCATTCAAACCAGCTATCCCCTTACTGGGAATCTTCCCAGAGGAACTGAGAATGCCATATCATAGTGATATAGGTGCACCTATGTGTATATCAGCACAATTTGTCATAGCCAAATCTTGGAGATGCCAGTCATCTGAGGAATGGAAGAAAAAGATGTGGTATTTTTATACAGCTCAGCTATAAAGAATGATAAACTCAAAGCCTTTATATTTAAGTGGGTACAACTTGAAGACACATCCATAAGTGAAGTAAACCAAACTCACATGTGTAAATATAGCATAGTCTCCCGAGTATAAGAACTCAAAAGAAGAAATAAAAATGGAAAAGTATAAAACAATTAAAAGGACAGTGAGACCTTCAGGATTAGACAATGAAGAGAGGGCAAGGAGAAAATCTAGGAAACATGACAAGGGCAAAGTCATACATTTATGTGCACAAGATGGTTAAGGCAATGATCCTGAGAATCTTCAGCAGGTTTTTGAAAGTAGTAGTTAATAGGTAGGACTCTTACCCTGACCAACTATATATGTTGATACCTGTTCACTAAGCAACTGCACTGAAGATAGCAATGTGTAATGCTAGGGTCAGGCTTGGAATGCCTGTCATTCTGGTCTTCTAAATATGTACTGCTTGTCATGTCATATCAATCACTGCTATACTGTCTCTCAAGTAAATGTTTGTTTTCTTCAAAAAGGGGGGGAAGTAAATGAAAACAAGATAAGAAAAAAAACAGATTGTTGTTTTAAAGTCACTTGAAATACATTTTCTCAGTACTGTTTCATTTCATTAGTTTTTATCATTAGTATGTAGGATCTACACTGACATTCTGTAAGATAAAGATGCAAATGTCTCTGTTTTCCCATTTCTTTAAATATTTATCTTAGCCTACTTTCTACCAGTTACACATTTGTCAGTTTTCAGGTGATTAGTATGTATAATTGGCTCTGCAACCACAAATTATGTTTGCTTTGTTCCCGGTTTGACTACAAATGTTGAAAAACCACTAAATAGTTTTTATATGGTGTTATCTATGCAAATATTATTTGAACCTGGTCCAGATCTTCAGCCTTATTATCATGATTTATTACTGGCTGATCAAAACAGAGTATTTCTACAGTCAAATTTGAATTTACTTTCCTATATTCCCTATGTAAGTATATTTCACAGTTTGTTGGCTTTATGTTTTGCTGTCATTTCCTCATAGCAGTTTATAGAATTGGGTTGGTTGTACGTCCTGCAGTTTATGACTGCCTTTCTTTCACAATGATATTCTCATATCTTAGGCTGTTTTAAAACATGCACCATCTGTGTAGTGACAGAGCCAGGTTCCTGCTGCCACGGCTACATCTGGAAAAGGACCAGACATGGTGCGAACCTGACCACATCATGGCTTTATTGGAATTTGCCTCAAAGCTGCCCAGAGAGGAGGGCAATGACACAACCTCGAGGTGCTGTCGTGTGGGTGAACAATGGGAGATGCGAGCCAGGAAGAAAGTAGCACAAGGATTTTCTGCTCTTTTCTCTATAAATATAGGTTTTTCTGGGGCACTGCAGTTTATATGGCCTCTCTGTAGATTGCCCTGAAACCAAGAAACCAGCTGCTTAAGAAGTGAAGGACCATTCTAGAGCTATAATTCTATCTTGGTGATGTAAATGATAAGTTTACAGAGGGATCAGATAGAAACTTCTCCAACTAGTTTGGCATTCTGAACTGCATGTCCATGTCACAACTTTAGAAAAGATGAGACTCACACTGCCAAGTATGCACATTTGGAACAAGGCAAGAGTAATTTTTACTCATTTATTTTTCCCACAAATATCTGTGATAATAACATGAAATTCAGAGGTAAAAGATATAGTCTTATTCTTAAAGAGATTATTTCTAATGGCTATACATATATTCATGAGTACTCTTGTAATTCATTTACATTATACCTTTCTGTGTTTTAATTTTTGTCAAAATCCTTCCCAGAGCCTCTGTTCTGCTCTATTTCTAGGGGCTGTTATGACATGAAACTGGCTGCATTTATGATCTTTTCTTTAGCTTGTGGTGTTTTTTTAAGCTCCTCTTTCTGCCATAGCTGAGAAATGCCTCTTCATAACAAAGGCTGGAAATTATGCCAAAGGGAAAGAAACATTTTCTTGTTGATTTTTTTCTCAATATACTAAGCCATTGCAATCATGTTCTCCTGCATTTCTTGAGACTCAGGAGGTAAAGCAGGAGTTGTTTCTTCATTGTGTAGAAGAAGAAAATGAAGCTCAGAGATACTAACTTTCTGGCTTGGGGATATTAAATTCAAAAGGGCGAGAATCTCAGTCACATTTCCCGGACCATATTTTCCCCAGTTACATTTTAATAGAGCTACAAAATTCCAAGTAATAGAAAGAAAGTACTGAGAGCTCACTGTGCTCTCTGTCCTCAGCTATACCTATGGACTATGCTATGCCTTTGTTTAGATCAGTTCTAGAATTTCCAGAATCAAGGGACCAAGCTCAGAAGGGGTAATGAGATGGCTTCAAGAATCCAAGTAGCTCAGACTTCTTATGGGTCAGATTCCACCTGCCTTCTACCCATCAACCACTAGCCTTCACTTTTGGGGTTTGTTTTCTGTGGTTTGCCAGGTCACCTGTTGGATCCCTGATGTGTTGCTGGGTCTTTATTCCCACTCATGTAGGCCTTTATTGGTATCTCACCCCTTCCTGACACAGAGTAGAGATTGATGAAAATGTGTTGGATCAGCCTATGACTGAGTAGTTAGGATACTCCTAATCAGGAATTCTATTTCACTCTTGTTTAAAAACCTTCACTCTTGGCTGGTTGGTGGTGTACATTTGTTTCTTTACATTTGTTCTCCTAGCACTTGAGAGGCTGAGGTAGGAGGATTGCCATGAGTTTGAAGCCAACCATTGCTACATAGTGAGTTCAAGTCCAACCGGAATTACATAGCAAGGCCCTGTCTCACAAATTTAAAAACATTGAAAGTTTCTTCCTTCCATTATATTCCCCCTTCTTCTGCTTTTTTTTTTTTTTTTTTTTTTTTCATTCTTATTTCATGTCCTAATGGGTTTGTATTGCTAGAGGCAGAGCAACGATTAGGATTTTCTGATTTTAAGCAAAAGATACAGTTTCTGCTGTGTTGAGCAAAGAGATTTAAACAAAATAACAGAATAAATGAGTGTGAATAATGTAGGAAAATTCCACATAAAGAACATAAAGAAGAGTGGGAGAGCTGGGCTACCTGGGAAGAAGAATGAGGTGGCTCCAGGGACCCAAGTAGCTGAGTTGACTGACAGGCTTGTCCACACGTGTTGCTGCAATGGTTCACCTTCATCCAGTCCCATAGTCCATGTGTGAGGGATTCAGCAACCCCAACAGTGAAGCTGATTTGTCGGCATTTGCATCTGAATTGTCATGTATGCAACCACTCACTAGGGAAGACTTTGACCAACAGTCCCCCAGGCCTGCAGACAGCTGGCAAGACGGAATTCTTTCGAAAGCACCTAAAGCGCTATGTCAAAACTTTTGGGAAATGGACTGCTGTTGTCTGACTTGTAGAGAATATTACGAGAGCCACGAACTAGAACTAAGAAATTGGGGTTCAAGTTTCTGTTCTTCCATCCTTTGGCTGTGTGGCATCAGCAAGCTATTTCAGATTTTTATCATTCCCCTTCTTCCTCTACAAAGCAAGAAGCTTGGAAAAGGGAGATCACTAATGCTGCTCATGAAAGCGGATTTCCTACCTCCCCAAAAAGTGTCTTTTTCAATTCTAGAAGTTGCCCTCCAGGACGTGAGTCTGCACCAACAAGGATATACTTGGAGGGTGCATAGCCTTTAGTCCTTTCCTTGTCCTGCTGAAAGTGTCTTTTGGTGGATGAGCAGGTGCAGCGTTCGATCCCTCTCCACGTTCTGTTCTCTGGTCCTCACTCTCCATTCTGCATTGATTCTAATCCTGTCCTTGTTTCATTTGATCTCTTTTGACACATGCTATTCTATACATAAGTTAACCTCTCAATTTCCTTTTAATCAACAAATAATACAAGAGCTATTTTTGTTTGGCTAAGGAACTGAAAACAATATTTTCAACTCTATGTTTCTCAAGATTAATTACACATTTAAAACTTTTTGGCAGTTTTATTTTCTCTTCCAAGCCAGCACTGACACTCTATTGGTTCTGAGTAAAAGCCTGAGATGCCCTGTCTCCCACGTTGGTCATTCATTCCTGCACTCAGTACTCATATGTGCTAGCTGAACCAATTCTATATGTATGTGGTCACCAAAAAAGTAAGTTATTCCTTTATCCGCTACTGTTTATTTTGTGTTAGCCACTGAATTAAGCTTTGTTAAAAATGCAACTATATAGGAAGTATAACCCATGCTGTAGGATGTCACATCCCAAGATTATGAAGCATAATGGGGTCCTAAAATACAAAACTGAATACAGTAAGTATCATGAGGCAGTAGTAACAGTGCTGCTGCAAGTAGGAATAAAAGATTTGTCTCTGTGGATACGAACAGAGGAGGTGTCATGGGAACAGACCTTTGAACAGGTTTGCAAGAAGAGAAGGGGCTCTCTTGCCTTCCCTTCTTGCTTCCTACCAGCATAGGTCCCAAAGAGGAGCAGTGCCTAATAGTTCCAGGCTCTTTTTTGTACCACTTGCTGATGACCCCAGTGCAATCCCTACTTGTCCCTGTGCCTCACGAGGAGACTATAGGAGGCTTGGTCTTCACTCCTGACCTTCTTACCTTCATTTATTATTTCTCAGGCATGCTGGCCTACTTTGGATACAGCAAGAGGTATTTGCAGTGGCCAAGCTTCTGCCATTTATGCCCAGAGCTGTCTGGCCACAGACTTTACATGACTGACACTTTCTTGTTGCTAAAATCTCACCCCAGAATCACCTCAGTGAGTTGCTCCGTGAACCCAGCCTAAGCTCTTGCACCTCTATAGCTCAACTGCAGCACCCTGTTTTGGTTCCCTTACTGGTTCTACCAAAATTCCCTTATTTGTCTCCTTTTAAAATGTATGCTTTCCCTTGATTATAATTGTATTAGTTTTTAATATGTGATATGCCTTTGTGTGACTTGTGATGCTTATAAAATAATGTACAGGTTATGAATCTACATTATTTTTTCTTTTTGTGATGTTATATATTCATATGAATTTATATGAATATGTAAACACATTTATATGAGCATACAAACACATTTATACAAATATATATAACACTGCATATAATAAAGTATATACATAAGTGAATATTAATGAAAGTATTAAACTAAAAAGGTAGATGTCTAAGCTTTCAGGCACAGAGGTCTCTGGGAAGATGATTATAGAGTTCTTAAATTTCCTGTATAAACAATGGTAGGAACTAAGAGAACACTGTCCAGACACATAGATAATATGTAATGCTAAATTAACATTGGTTTGTTTATAAACCCCAATGTCTAAGAGCACAAGTCCAACTATAGTGGTACCTTTGTTTATAAATGCCTTCATTTACAAACAATTTAGTTCAAAAGCAGAAATATTTGCCAAAATTTTGTCATTGTTTGTGAACTATACATTGGGCAATGGGCATGACTACAGGCATTTTATTTTCACAGACACAAATGTGGGCCTTCCCCCCGACACTTGTGGGACAAATTAAGTTGATGAAGTGAGATATCACTGGTCTTTCTATCACGAAAGATCACACTGCATCAACAATCATGTGAGGGAAAGACTGAGAAGGTTCTGATGTTCTGGAGAGCTGAACAGGACCAAGTCACCAGCAGGTAGTCAGTGGTAGCTCAAGAGAACATTTTGTGGATAGGTGCTGGACCTGAAAGGGGTGCATGGTAGTAAACAGGATGGAGCTGAAAGGATCTGACTATTTCAGTCTGTTGTTAGTGATGAGTTAAAATCCTCTTCCAATATCAAATCCTGTATGGAGTAGAAAATACAGTACTGTGAGTATAGCTTAAATATAAATAAAGGAAGAAAAAGATTTAGGGGAATGTTAGGTAGAAGAAACCAGAATTAACCAGATGTCAGGATATTTTAAAACCATAGAAGAAGAAGAGCTAGAGTCAGGAAACTATGAAAGATAACCTAACTTACCTTCCTTTTCTAACAGAGACAAGCACATGACATGAAAACCGCAAC